>BMAV01025203.1:0-302958 GCA_019973955.1 Trichonephila inaurata madagascariensis | reverse complement strand
GCAATAAATATTTGATATTTATAAATACGTTTTTATTATTCAAAACCACGTAACAAAAATAACTGGGGTGACATTTTGGAGGTTGGAACGGATTAATGGTAGTTCAATTGTTTTGTATGGGGAAATTTGCTTCGAGATACGAGTAATTCAAGATACGAGCAAGGTTGCGGAACGAATTAAACTCGTATGTCGAGGTACCACTGTAGATCAAACCATTAGAAAAATAGAGTTAAAATTCTCTCTCTTCGATGATACTTTTTTATAATTAAACGTACAGAAAATTTCTGTTATTCAAATTCTCATCGCGCATGCTTCTCTTAAATATACTCCTATATTTATAAATTTTAAATTTGGATTTCCTAAATGTATTACAATAAAATTAAAGATCCATTAGATTGAAATAAATTTCATTAACAAGAATTTGTTTTAAACTTTATGAAGACACACTAATTTATCCTTTGTAGTTAACGGCTTCTGCTTCAAAAATTTTCTAAATTTCTTTTTCATTTATTTGTATTTTCTAAAATAACATAGTCGTTTCTAATCAAATAAGATTGAAATGTAAGGAAACTCAGATAACATAATAAAGGCATCCCATTTTAATATTCATTTGATAAATTGTTTACTTATCTTCATGTTTATTACATGAATGGTAAATTTAGTTAGAATGTGAATAAAATAGAAAATTATAACCAATGACTCGCAATGCACATACATCTCTTACAGATTATATTTGCATAATTTAAAGTGCCATATTCATATATGATTTAAGTATAAAGTAAATAAAAAGGGGCTAAATATAAAGCGTAATATCTTATTCCCTTTTCAATTCATTCATTATAAGTACTTCAACTCGCAAATAATGATTTTTTTTAATTAAAATAAAAATTTATACTGGGAGTATTGAAATATTTTTATTTCTCAACTTTTTAGAGCGGGATTTACAGATTGATTAAAAACCCAGTCTCCAGCAGTCTGAAACAAAAAGAAAAAAAATTTGGAATTTCACTAATGATAAAAAACATATGAAATTCTTTTAAAAATATATTTAAAACTATTTAACATTATTTCGTACAGATTTCGTTATAGAAGGTACTTACAATTTGCAATATGTTACAAAGGAGACTGTGTGCAGCAACTTAATAAGGCGTTTGGCATCTTGCTATGGGCTATAAAAGGAGATATATATTATTAGTTTATTAAAATTTATTTTGTTACAAACAGTTAATAGTTAAGGCATGTGATAGTATATTTGTTTCACTTCTTTTCGTACACTTGGGAGTTGTACGAATCGAAATGTATGAGGTCGAGTTCCGATTCCTAGAAAGATTGTAGTGTTCAATATTGGGAATTGATGCACAATAAAACAATTGGACCTCGAAACCTTTCCTGTATATAGTTATTATTATTATTTAAACCTAAAGACCCTTCTGAGTCCAGCTCGTTGCCTCAAAATGCCTGTGCGGAATGAGCGAAGTACGCCGGAAGTCTTTTATTCTTGGTAAGTCCCCTAATAGGCAGGAAGGCTTTTTCAACATACTCAGTTAAAGCGCGCAGGCATTGGGGGCTAAGTGAATCTTCTCCTTTTGATGCCTAAGATCCATTTAAGGTGCTTCTTTCCCTTTGTCCTGAAACCTATTTTGAAAGACCCTATTTTATTTTTAGACTTCTTGGAGATTTTTGGTTTCATAGAGATGCGTAACGTTACTATACCATCTGGAACTGGAAGCAGCAACATACCTAGAAAACCCACATTCTCCAAGTAGTGCTTGAAGGTTCCATTAAGGTTCGCAGTTTGCCTAAAAATTTGGAATTGAGGTCAGTTGATCAAATGACGATGACGACACTTGAATTAGCACCGCTCGTTCCACACTATGCCGAGCCAAACTTCATACTACACGACGTACAAATACAACGAGGAGTAATCTCACATATTGTCTTTATAGGCTGAATGTGGCTCCATATTACAAGATCACACCAAAAATCCTCTTGCTGTTCTATAGCGACGGTTATTTTAAAATTATTAAGGTATCGCTCTTGTCATTTCGTCATAGTTCAGAACTGTGAGGTTTAATGCTGCAATAGCCTAATATGTAGTGAGATAAATAAAGTTATTAAAGGGATGAAACCTCTGGCTATTTGTAAAATAATAGTCCTCTCAAAAATTCTATTCGATAGGTTTTCTTAATTAATATATTGCTGTTCTAACGACAGCATCATGACTTATATATTTGCTGAGGAAAATGGTTCATTCCATTTCGGAAAAAGAGTTTAACAACTAATTTATAGCATATAAACGAAATAGTTTTACCTGAGTTAAAAAATTAATTATCAATTTGTATAGATTTTTACTGAATGTTAAAAGATTGTTATCAAGCTGGATTTTCCATTCTTATAAGAACCACGTCAGCTATTTAAAAGATCTAACTTTCAATAAAATCAGAGGGGGAAATCAATTAGACTCATTATTTTTTATTCCCAATGTTTTATAGCGATTCTAAGTCGTATTTTCTATCTGTCATTTATTATTGTTATTATTTTCTGTTGCTTTGCTAGAAATTCTGCAATAAGAGCCTTATTTACTACATTGCGAGATATACGTTTAGTTGTGAGAATATTTCACTTATTTATCGAATTAAAATGAATTTAAATAAAGTATTGAGTGTTGTGTAAACTGTGCAATATAATCATAGCTTTGTGGTTGAGTGACAAAAGTTCGAGACCCGATTTCTCAAAAAATCTTTGTATTAATTAACTAATAATACCTTACATGATGTTGAGATGTTTGTAGATACAAATAGCACCTCACGCACAGGGCCCTTGTCACTAAATATAGATTAAAAACTGCAAAGCTTTTGATCAATAGTGCTCGCATATTTATACATAGATTTTTTTCTCAATGAACTCATTACAATTTTTGAAAAATAATTCTATGACTGAACAGTAGAGGGAGGGTTTATGACTTGATTCGATCTAAGTTTTCCAAGTAAAAATGAATGTTACTCCTTTTTTTTTTTACCTGGCAAAGTTGGATCGAATCAAGTCATAAGCCCTCCCTCTACTGTCAGGTTGTGCTAGAATGGTCAGAATCCTGACCAGCAGAGACGGCTTAAGGCTTCTTGAGGACCTGCCCCTTACACACAAATGTAGGCCCCTTGATCCTTACACACAAATGTAGTCCCTGGGTCCTTACATATACATGTATAGGCCTCACCTAAGACTCTTAAAAGTAGACGGTACAAGGAATACGTTGTCAAATACTCGTACAAACAATAACCCGCAATAATTTGCATGACTTACAATCACACAAGCCGACTAGACTGACTGTCGCCTTTTGACTGAATGAGTAATGATAGTGTATGGTGGTAGGCCTAATCCTATTCATGAATGACGTAGCCAGTTGATATATTGTACGATATTCCCAGTTTTTTGTAGAATACAACAGGAAAAAACATTTGACCGTTGAAATTACTCGAATCATGATCTTATTAAGGCCTAGTCGAAAACGAGATAAGGCCCTCATTACGGTCGAGGCCCTGGACCCAGTTGGTCCATATCTTAAGACTTATCAGTAGCGTACACAGACCTCTCTTGTGGGGTTTCATTATAAAACCCATTGAGGAACGCACCGAGGTGTAATCTTTGTAGTTAACACTAAAAATATGTTTGTCTATGGGGGTGGGAGATTTGAACCCCCAAACACCACTTTTATGTACGCTACTGATAGTAATACGCATGATGTGAAAATTTACTCAGGTATTCTCTGATTTGAATGTCAGGAAAGTTTAATCTTGAAGATGACGGGATTGACTACCAGTAAACATAGTTAAACAATAACTAATTGTAGTTATAGAATATATAGTTAATATAATTCAAAATACCACTAAATCATTGTATAAGTTTATTTAATATAATATCTTACTCCCTAAAACATTTTATTAATACTTACACTGCAAATCAAGCCTTCTTTACAAGGGCAAGACACACTGTACCTTCCTGCGTCGTTTGGCTGTTCGCAAGGCATTCCTGAAATTATAATAAAAATATTAATGTACGTGTGCATTCTGTTGTGATAAATTCTATCCGTATTTTCGAGGGAAAATTAATATATCTATCATAATTCATTGTGATATTCGTATAAGGAGTGTATTTGTCTCTGGTGCCTGAAAATTTTTTTAAAATATTCTTTATTCAATAAATTAATTGTTTTTTTTATATATGGTAAAATGTGTTGTTTTGAATATAGAATAAGCAAGGGAAAAAAATGGAGTAAATTTTGTTAAAGCATCCGTGTAATTCTGAATTCGAGCGTAGCTCACAATTACGTGTAATACAGTAGAGTTTCGAAAACTCGCCCCCCCCCCTCGATTAACCGGTTGTCCGGATAACTCGTTCACATCCTTGCAAGTCGAAAAAACTCCACGCACAGACCCGTACAAGGTGATTTAAGACATTATGTCCGAAACAAAAATTATTGCTGTTGTTACAGTTGATGGAAAAAAAAAATGCCTGGAAATGATGAAGACGTTAACGTTGAGGACACCGTACAAGCTCCTAAAATACCACATAGTGAGGAACTAAAATCCCTCGAAAGCTTTTAGTTTTTCACTATGTGGTATTTTAGGAGCCCATCCTTCTATTTTTTGAGCAAGTTGTATTGGTAATGGACTTATATACCTTCGTCGTTTTCGTGATGAAGCATCAAAACGCGGAGTGCAGTGCGAAAGGTAACAGAACATTCTTTAAAAAAGCAGCCACTTTTTGAAAAAAGTCGGCAACTTAATTTTCATTATAAACAGCTTTACGCCTTCATAAAGTATTTCTCTGAGGTGGGTCTTATGAGATAAATTACTGTATACTATATTAATTCATTAATTTTCATTTTCATGTATAGTAGTCAGTTCTTATAGTTAATGCTCTATGCCTGCATAAAGTACGTACTTTTCCATTGTATAAGGGTATTTGGGCAGTTTACTTTCTCTTTCTCTCTCTCTCTCTCTCTGTTGTATTCTCAATTAAACAATATATACAAGTGAAACACAATATTTTCTGAGGAAACACTCATGCATGTTCTTTTTTTTAATCCCATTTTCGATAACCTGGCATTTACACAAACCCGGCCACCCAGTAGCGTAACGAAGAATACTAGGGCTTCCCTGCAAAATCATGTTTTGGGCCACAATCCGAAATACGTACATGATATCAGTCATTCTTTGGGCCCCCTAGAACACTTGCCCCCCTCCCGAAATGCGGGAGTGTACGTTACGCCTCTGCGACCACCCTTGGGCCCACATTAAGCCGAGTTTTCGAGACTCTACTTTATTGCCATTTATTAGGCTTACTACTCATTTTTAACGAAATTCACTGTCTATAATTTTTTAATAAATGTTTGATGAGATGAAACGCAATTTATATTTTAGAAAGGAATAAACATGATGCACATGAAAAAAATTATTTACTTTTCCACATTTTTGATAAACATTTTTATCTTTAGTATGTCTTTATCTTCATTACATTAAATGAATACAGAATAATCGAGAGATGGAAACAAAAACTTAATTTAAAAAATTCATATTTTTATAAATGGAAATATATATTTTTGATTATTTTTGCTATTGTCACGGCATTTAATAGGGTAAAAAACATCATTAAAGGTAACATGAATAAAAAAAAAAATTCATCGGTAAGTTAGTAAAATTGTTTCATCCTTTTAAATTACTTTCTAAACGATATGTTTGAATTAGGAAACAAATAGTGAATCATGATTGATATAAATTTCAGTAGAATTTCAAAAGGAAAGATTTATTTATTTATTTTTTATCTAAATAGATTGGATAAATGTTTTTAGAAGTATACGATATAGATCAGAGTTTCAATGCCATTTCGCCTTTTCAGTGTTTCCTCACAAACATTTCTGATTTCTGCGCACTGATCGTTATTTACTAAAAAAAATACGCATTTATCTAGTGCAATTTATCTGGAATTTTGTGGAAAATTTCTTCATAATTTTTATTTTTAGAAATAATTTTTAGAACCTTTCTTAGATGTGCCTGGAATATTATAGAAATTCAATAAAATTATTTAAGCAAAAAAAAATGAATTATACAAATGCTCTGATTGCGATACACAAAATAAGGTGAATTGTTTTAAGCCACTGACTTTGAATTTTATACAGAGACAATCAAGTGATAGCATATTTGTAATTTCCGAAATCGTTTAGTTATATATAACGCTGTTGTTTCATAATATTACATTATTTTTTTAATTTCAAACTGTGAGTTTTGTTTTTATTTACTATATAAATATTTCAAATAAAATATTTTAAATCAAAAAGAGAGAAAGTTAATTTATAATTTGAAATAGAATTATTTCAATTAATTTATATATTTATTTATTTTTATTTAAACACATTTGTTTACATCTTTTATTTCTTTTAAGTCAGAACTTTTTTATATTTTTTTCGGACTTATTGAGGCTTACTATTGGTCCTTATTGAGATTTTAAAGTATGTTAGGGATTTACATCATAATTTCCTTAAATGTTTTATTAACAGAATAAAACTTTTAATAAATACTTATAAACGAATTTTTTTTTTTTTTTTTCTTTTCTTCTCTTTATATTTTGCTTAGATATGAATAGATATGTTTGTTCTTTACAATAAACACAACACAATGGATTCTAATTCAAAATTCTTTGAATAACTATTAAGTTATTTATGTTTAGTTATTCCACTAAATCGTTAATTTTCTTAAAGTATTTCCTCATCAAGCTTGTTTCTGAGTTTTTGTAACTAAAATTATCAACGTGAAACAAATTCATACACATGCATTCAAATAAATGTTAAGTACGAATTGAATAACTTGTATAACTAATATAAAGTACAGAAAGTTTCAATTATTCAAACTGAAAATTTCCGTTTAAGAAGTTTCACATGATAGAGACCAAAATTATAATAATCGTATGAATTTAGGAAGATATTTCTGTCTAAAACTATTTTTCAAAAATATTCTCAGTAGTTTTATTAATTTACAATTTAAGCTTCTTTAAATTCCGTAAGAAGAAATTTTTCATTCATATTATCAAGGTATTACTTATTCATTTCAAACAAATGTATTATATCAGATTGCATATGTGTTATTGAATATAAATAAGAAAAAAATCTGTTCTCTAATATATTTTGTAAAAATGTACGCGTTCTCTTTTATTAAATCCGTCAACATTCAATAACTAACTTTCATCACTTTAGATAATTGTTTCAAACCTGTTTTACATAATAGGATGATTGATGAAAAAATAAATGCCAAATTTTTTACTCGAAAGACAAAATTCGTTTAATCAATTCATTTTTCCTCAAACAAGTTTCACACACACAAAATTATATCTTCAGCATGTGTTAGTTAATAGAAGTTTCCAAAAATCTGATTAACAAATATTAGAATGTTTTAAAAATGGAGACTTTTTATAGCTGAATATTAAATTTATATTACATGCTATTGGTTTTTCAAAAGGCTCTATCTAGTCTGATCTCTAAAACGTGATGAGGAACGTTTCACAAGTGTCGTGGCGCCATCTATTATCGTTGAAATAAAGCTAAAATTTTAAAGTTTTTGATTGCTAGTAAGTTATGAGATACAGACTCTCAAATTTGCTGGAACAAAGATTCTAAGCTTCAGTATTGTTTAATATATTACCTTGAGTTTCAGAATAAATTTTAAATGTAGTATTCTACTTATTTTAGAAAAACAGAAATGAATATTTAGAGAAAAGTTTTATTTATAGCTACTGGCATACTTAAACCTGAGTGGGCCCTGTATCAAAATTTTTTTGATGCCCTTTTTGGGGCCCTTCAACATGTTACGATTCTTCTGCTTTTATATTTTGGACACCTGTAGCTTGGGAGCCCCATATCATTGATATGACTAATGCGGTGGTAACTACGCCCCTGTTTACGGCACTCATTTGTTCAATTTGCGAAGTTACACGAAGTGAATCACGTGTTGTACGTGCGTCTTAAGTTTTAATAATTATTTAAATAGAACATAATAAGAAACGACTTTCAACGTTTTAAATAAGTTATTAAATTCGTTCCATAACTTCAACGCATAAATTTATGGACGAAAAATCGATTGTTAAAAACAATTTAAATGTCTTCAAATAGTAATTAATACATACTCTAGAGCACAGGGGTGGCGAACCTTTATAGATCAACGTGCCATTTTATCTAAAGAAGTGTTTAATGAGATATAGACGTGCCGTCAAATAATTTTGACTTGTGATTATTGGAAAAATAATAATAATAAATACTAACAACTCAAAACTCTTTATTTACTACGAAAAAAATACTTTTTGTATTGTATAGTTGTAAATGTTTTAGCTACACGCGTACTTCAAATTAAAGTAACATTAGCGTGACTTCTGTTGTTGCAGATTGTGTGTGGATGATAAATAACTTATATTAAGGATTGTAAGATGTTACTTTTAGTAGAATGCTTGCTGAATTGGAGTCATGTGCCAAATGGTTTCTAAGAAATTAATTATTTTTGGTGAGGTTCACTTTTTTGACAAGAGGATTAGTGATTTGTTTCAGAATGCCGTTTTACAGACGTGATGTTCTACATACCACTGTTCCAGAACATAAAACACACACATCTTTGACGCCTTTACTAATCCCATGCCCTATTTTTAGATTCATCAGGTTTGAAATTCTCTGTTACACTTACGATCTTGCACTTTTTGTTCTTTTGCTGAGCCAGCCATACTAAATAACAGTTAAAAATCGTAAATATAACTCAAATAAACTTTAAAATACAGTTATGCCAACGAAATTGACTGAGTTATGCGTAGACAAATTTTGCATCCCAAGCAACTGTAGTCCACGACCTAAGGCAAGACAATAACAAACGAGGGTGTTCCCCGCCACCCTGAGACCAGTCACTGGCATTTGTTCATAATACTTCATTGTGAACTTTGTTATTTTTAAATGAAATACAAACCATTTTGATCAATGGCGTGCCCAAAATATTGTGTCGTGTGCCATTGATGGCATGCGTGCCACTGATTCGCGATCCCTGCTCTAGAGTATTTTCAGGTATTGGGATTGATACACACAGATTCTGATACTTTTTTCTAATTTTATTTGACTTATTGTTGTATGCCATTTAAAAGGTAAAAAGAAACCCATTGGATGTTTATAAAAAATGAGACCTCTGTAAAGATTGTTTTAATACTGAAGTCGTTAAAAAGAAACAGGAGATGTAAATTAAAATTGAATTAACACTAAAAGAAAACGAAAAATTATGCAGAATAAAATAGAAGTTTGTGCAAAGTCATAAATCTCTTTCTCTCTTTCTCTCAGCTTTGATGACCTTATCGTTACTAAATAAGATTATATTTTTAAAGGAACTTTTCGCCAATAATCTAATATCTTACTTCTCCGTTCTGGCGTACAGAAGCACCCCAACCCAGGAACCATTGAATTGTTTTTTATTATCCTAAAAAATACTTAGTGGGCGTGTTATTTCCTTGAACATAGCTCAAATAAAACAATGAAAAAATAGTAATTATAATATCTGATTGAAGTTAGAGCACAATTTGTACACACTATTAGGCATTTTGGATATTCCAATCAAGACCGATACAAAGGTGTTGGCCTCCCGCAAGCAAAGACCTAATGTGCCGCCTCTCTAGAAAATTTTTCATGTTTTGAATGATACTTAACATTGACGTTATAAACTCATTTACCTGTTTAAGAGTAAAAAGTAAAACATTAATAAAAATGCAAATAGACCCGAAAATCCCTTCTTTCCTCTACTTTGTTTTTCTAAATCATAAGTTGAAAACTTTTAATTTCTCCAATTTTTTATGGAATTTAAACACTTCTATATCTTAAATATAATAAACCATGTAAGATATTTTCAAAAAGCAATTTTCGCAAACATCATTTTTGAGACGCTTAGATCCTCAGTATACCCCTTTCAGTGCCTTCTATAAGAAAAAAAAATTTATTGCGTTATTGCCAGCTGTACCAAGATTTTGCTATCAAATGAAGGATGTGTGTTAAGAGTAGACATTAAAGGACAACGGAACAACACACTGCGTGCTAACATTCAATTTTCTTAAAACTATGCTATGCTATCGGGAAATAAGGACTTATTTTGATTTTTAAATTACTATTTAAAATTCAATATATTTATTCGACTTATTATTAGTTTTATTTTGAGAAATTCGTAAGAAATTTTGTTTGATTGATAGAATTACATGCGGCCTGCTGCTGCACCTCTTTTTGGCCACCCGCGTGAGGTGCACGCGCTGCACACCTGCTAGAATCGGCTCTAATTCCAATGCGTGAGCAGAGCACAGAGAGTAAAACGAAAATCAACTCAAAATTGTGTGTCTAAATAAACACAGTTATTATTAGTTCTGCACTATTCAATTAGAATGCACAGACTAAATCCAGATAAGTTTTTTTAGCATGTGTTATACTAACCATCATCAGCAAAAGGTCTACAGTAACGATGATAGAATCCACCAGAGCAGCAATTTCCTTCGCCACAGGATTCAAGAGATCCGCAATAGTCCCCACTGGCCAACACCTGCAATAACATATATAAAGGATTCGATTATTTGGTTTTCGAATATCTATGAACTTCGAATGAGAATTTAAAATTGTTTTCATGTAACTGAAATAATATTTACTTCATAGATATTGATAATACACCAACGTTTAAAGTCCCCTTTCTTTTTAACTTTATTTAGCTATCAGCCGATGATAATGTTATTTAAAAGTTAGTAAAGGTATTATTATTTTGTGATTTCTGAAAGCACTGGATAAATAATAAAAATGAACTGGACCCAGAAATTTATAAAAGAATCATTGCTGCAAATAGATGTCTTTAGAAGAAGTTATTTAAAATCCAACTTTCTCAAATTAAGAACTAAATTGCTTATTTACAAAAGTCTTATAAGATCTGTCCTGACTTATGCATCAGGGCCTTGGGCTCTAACTTTACGTGATGAGGAAGCTTTGGGAATATTCGAGAGAAAGATCATACGTTGTATTCTTTGTCGGGCTCAAGTGAATGAATGGATCATAAAGAAAAAGATCTGAATAGGAACTGTATAAAATTTACAATCATCCTGATATTGTAAAATTTGTCTAATTATAGAGATTTAAAAGGGATGGTCATGTGGCCAGAATGAATGAAGATCATTGCTGCAAGAAAATCTTTCTAGCAAAGCTTATGGGAAATAGACCTCGGAGCAGATTCTCGCTAAGATGAATTGATTGTATTGAAAAAGGTCTTAATATTTTGAAGGTTAAAAACTGGAAAAAAGTTGCCAAAACTACAGATGCTCGGAAAAGGTCAGACCCAACCAGGGCAGTTAAGCTATTGAAGAAGAGGAAAAAGGCACTGGAGGGCTGCTGCCCGCATGTTTGAGACGTCGTTCGTAGTCGACGATGTTTCAATCAACCCAAGGAGCTCTAATCAGGATTTCATTAAGGCTCCTTGAGGATGCAGTAACCTAGCAGTCATGGTCGCGGACTTGTAGCCGATATATCATGAGTTCCAGGCTAGTACCACTGAAGACCATTCGTGTTAAGGGATTGATGCACGTTAAATCTGTCGAAGCTCAAAATCCTTCCATTGGCATGATGCGGGAGTTCGGAGAGGGATTGCCATTTCAGGTATCCTCCTAGTCACTTGACCATGGTTCAAAATTACGAGGCCCGTCTTCAAAATCCCTCGTGTGGCTTTATAATGCGAGCGACGTTAACCCATTAACTGCCGAGTAAAAGTTACGTGATTCACTCCCCAGTGCAACCGTTTTTCACATACACCCGCATATGCTGTGTATTGGAGGAAAAAGAAAAGGCATAAATGAGGAAATTTTTCTCTGAAATGAGTAAATTTTTCGCATATACTCTCAAGGTCATTTTATTACATTCAAAAGACTTCGGAGTAGTATTACTGATAGCAGTGCAAAGAAAGGATCGTATTTCGGAAAAAAGTATATATACCTCCGGGGCATTTAACGCACCTGTTGAGCGAGGCGTGTATATACGCCGGCAGCACTTCATTGGTTTAAATAAACACTCACTCACATTAAAGCCCCTTTTTATTGAGAGCTAATGCGTGTTCAATTTAGCGAGGCTCAATATCTTCACGTTTGCGCGGATTTGAAAAGTAATGTGCTTACTCAGATGTGATCTCGTCACATGACCGCAGTTCAACACTAAAAAATGCACTGCCGTTATTAACAAACCTAAGGCAGAAATAGATTGCCGGACGTTCAGAACAAAACCTAAACTACAACTTAATAACAACAGAATCAACAAAGCTTATTTTATTATATTTGAATTTAGAAAACAGAAAAATTTAATTTTTATCTTAAATACTAATAAATAATTTGAATACAAGTAATTTATTACTTTAAGTACAGGGTGTCCGGGCTTAAAGTATCCAAAAGTAATGGCTTATTCTTACGGAACTATTCATCAGAATGTAATAAACTGTTTACTCCATAGATTGGAAAAACCTCGGAAATTTTTTGAGCCTAGTCCGATCGGCCGCACGTACGTGCATTATTCGGCAATCGCAGACGATATACTTTTTACACTGACTTCCTTTGTACAGATGTGAAAGCTACAGTAAAAGCTGCAGTTAGGGATTGCAATACCGGTATATCGGGATACCGAATGCCGGTATTTTGAGCCATTTGTACAATTTTGTAATACCGGTATTCACAAGCTTAAATACCAGTTTTTCAGTATTTACTAGAAATTTTTTTTTATATATAATTGTCTCCTCTATATGTTCAGGGATCGCCAACTTAGCAAAATAGTATACATTTTTGTTTTTATGTCTCCCTAACAGGCGGAATTAGACTGTTAATATAAAGTTGCATCGTCCAATGAAGAAGTGATAAAATATGTGAATCATCCAAGAAGGCGTGCCAAAACTATCCTATTGTAGCTCAGAGATATTGCACACGCGCAGGATTTGTAGTCTGATATTCGTATTTAGGCAAACAAGGTTGTAGTTGTGAAGAAAGTGCGTAATATTTCGAAATTTTTAAATTGGTGACTTTGTTATTCACATTGTATTTGCATATCATACTTATAACGATTTTAAAAATGAAAATGAAAAAGAAAAAAGACTAACCACTTTAAATTTGATCAAGTATATAGTAAATTTTTTTAAAATTTTTTATTCACAAACCTATCTACATTCAAAAGAATTCGGTACAGTTATCGAAGATGATGATGACATTAATGTCGATAGTGAAGAGGAATTGTCTTGAACAAAGATTAGAATGAGAGATAACTAAAAAAAAGTTCCGCAAACAAAATGCAATACAGAAATTACCTATACCCAAAAAACCACCCGAAGAGAAATCGATTTATTTGAAACGACGTGGTAGATACTTGGTAAAGGTATATCGCGCATTGCTAACAGAACCACCAACTAGCGTAAATGCCCAAAGGAGCGTTTTAGACAACAGGTAATTTTTGCACAAAATTACGTTCCAGACTTTATGACAGTACAATTGATGCATTATGTTTTTTAAGATCACATTTCAAAAATTTATAATAGTACTGAAAATTGAATAGTGTTATTTACACTTTTTGTGATTTAAATAAATAAGATGTCCCCTTACTTTTTTGTGATTCTTTATATTTACTGTTAAAATTTATAAGTTATTTTTTGTGTTATTTACACTCTCTAATAAAACTGGCAAATAAAACAAAGAAACACCTGTGTTGTTCTAAAATTTCTTATACCGGTATTAAAACCGGTATCCCGGTATTAAGATCTAAACCATACCGAATCCCGGTACTGAACTTTTAGTCCGGTGTTGCAATCCCTAGGTGCAGTGCATACTTTGGTTAACTGAATTTAAATCAGTCACGCGTGTACAACAAAACAAGTACGAACGAAATGGAATGTCGACCCTTCGACATCAAAATCTATCCACCAAAGGGACAGAACTTTAAAAGAAACGGGAACTTTGTGGTATCTCAAACTGGCAAGTATCCTTGAGTTTTCGTGATAGAAGACACTGTTGATCGTGTGCGTGATTCATTTTGTATGTCCTGATAAGTCTATCAGGCAAGCCAGTAACGACACTCCGTTCTGTTCGAACACGTCGCTGTACACTCGTGACCGATTTAAATAAATTTCGCTAACCTAAGTACGCACTGCACCTTTAGCTGTGGCTTCCACATCTTTACTAATGAAGCCAGTGTAAAAAGTTTATTTTCTGCGATTGCCGAATAATGCGCGCACGTGCAGCCGATCGAACTAGACCCAAAAAATCTCGGAGAGTTTTCAAATCTATGGATGAACAGTTTATTACATTCTGATAGGTAGTTTCGTAATAATAAGCCATTATTTTGGATACTTTAATCCCAGATACTCCGCATTGTTTTATTAATCGTCAAAAATCTTATTCGTAAAATTTTATTTTACTGTTCATCCAAGTACACTTTTATGCGTCAGTATTTTTCTACACAGCAATTTTTAATTATTTCATTTCTAATATACTTCATTGTAATCGAATACTAAAAAATGTTGCGTTGAACTTCAAATTTATGATTCAATTCATGATGGATGGGTGTGTATGAACAATGTGAATGTTTTCTATATTAATGTCCTTAAAATTCCTTTTCCAAACTTTCTTCCACTTCTTTCCCCAGCATTGCACGGGGCTTTAGAATATGAAACTCCCCCCCCCCCCCCCCTTTTCCCGTCAGGGATAAAATCTTCAAATTTCTATGTTCGATTAATAATGTACAAAAGCAATACTGCTATGGATAATAAAAAAATATTAATTTAAGGTAGTAAAAAAGAAAACGTTTTTGATATAATATATTCAAAGTAAAATAATATATATCAAATAATAATTTTGTTATAATATATATCAAAGTAAAGTAATATATATCAAATAATAATTTTGATATAATATATATCAAAGTAAAGTAATATATATGAAATAATAATTTTGATATAATATATATCAAAGTAATATAAAAAACTAAGTATATACATTATTTTTTCTACCAATTACTCTTCTTAGAATCCAAAATAATAAAAGGGATTTCAAATTTTCTTTCATCAATCAATCATTATATACTATTAGCTCAAAAATGTTTCTAAAAGTTATTCTAGTTTTATCCACAAGAAAACAGTCTAAGTACAACAGACAACGAATTTTAGTAGAGTAAATTATTATACAGTATTACTTAAAACATTGTTATAACAAAACTTTACATACTTAAGACTGAAAAGCAACATAAATTAACTTTAAATTTTAATTTGAATTCAAATATGAATAAATTTATTTAAGAACTGAATTTCGGGAAATTAAATAATTTAATTTTTATTAATTTTAAAACTGAAAGATAATTTATGCATTATTTACTTACAACGCAGCCCAAAAGAAAGCAGATTAGAATACCCTTCATTACGATGATATTTCCTAGGTGGATTACTATTAAAAGGCGAGAAAAGTTTTAGTTAAGAATTCTTATCCTCTCTTTTATTGATTTGATGAAAAAATTTCAACAGGTGGGATTCGGAATTCTAACAGGTGCTTCTCAAAAAGCAATCAATTTCACTAAAGATAAAACTGTCGGTGATTTAATAAAATGAATGAACTTTGCTTATTAAACACAAAAGCCAACTGTGTATGATGATGTATTTAAAAGTAATAAAATATTTTTAGTTTCTACGAAGTAGTTATAACGTAAATTATTCAATAAAAAATGTTAAAAAATCAGTCGTTCTTACAAATTTAGTAATTACTGAAAATTTTAAGATTGAATTAAAATCGAAGAAAAAGAATGCAGTTGTCCAGTAAATTAGCTGGGATACACTAAGGTAGTTAATCTAACTGATGTTGGGATGGTGATTCCCTTTTGCAACAGTTTTGTAAGCCCCAAAGTATTTTATTATAATATAAAAATACTCAAAAAAATGCCATTTAAACCATCTTTTGACATCCATTTAATTGTTAGAAGGATTAGAATTAAAAGTAATCACGCATGTGTAGTCTGAGAAACTCCCTCTAAACTTCCAAGAGAGTCGTGTCTAAAAGCACTGTAAGGTGTGTTGAAATGTATACATCGTAACAGTTGACTTCTGTAAATGATTGACTAGTATGTGCCTTGCCAAAAAGGGACAGCAATATACGAGTAAGAAATACGGATACTGGAATACAAGAGATACAACACGCATTATCGGTCTTCATGAGAGCTTACTTTCGTATCTTGAAATTGCCACTCGCATAGAATGTAATGACACAGCAAGGATGCGTGTGTGGAAGAGATTGTTCATGGAATACCGAACAAATAGAAACCTAGACGAATTTGAGGGACGACAAACATCTCTTCCTCATGGTGATAACAGACCGTAACGTTTCCTCTTGGGCGTTGGCAAAACACTGGAATACGTCTACAAGTTTGACAATATTTTCTCCACAGTTCCCCGTTCAGTATCTTCCCAACACATTACGTGCAAAAGACCCATTTGCATAGGATTTCCTTGACCCTGAACCACCAATAGCTGGAGCTACAATGAGCTTACCAATACAGACAAAGACTCGCTGACTTGTAACATATTTTCTTCTCATAAGAGTCCCATTACAATCGAGATTTCTGTGAAGGTGAACACGTATTCTTCTAACGTATTCTACACATATTCTAAACGCTACAAAGGTGAACGGCTTCTTCCAGAACGTCTTATTTAAGTTAAACTGAGTTGATACTTGAAGTTATGATCTAGGAAGCTGTTGGATATCATGAGCTATAATCCCACCAATTCCAGATTATCGTGACTCTGAATAGTGGACGTCACATCAAAGAAGTTGAGGAGCCCGAAGATTTATCCTTCTTACTTCATATTTTGTAATTGTATTTCAGCAAGACAATACATGTCCTTATACTGTTCAGAAAGTAAAATCATTTTTCAGTACATAAAAGATTTCGCTTCTATTATGGCCTTCACGTTCTTTAGATATGTCATTCATTTGCCGTATCTGTGATTATTTAGGTGGTTCTAGGATTTCTATCTATCGTAACACTCGTTACGCAAAGAATACGGCTGAATTTGGATGTCAAATAGAGGTCATCTCTAGCATGTTATTCCACTTAATATCAGAATATGTATGATTGGATTCTATGATATGTACGAGCTTTCATTGACACGTGTGACCTTTGCCAATAATTTGTTTTACTGTTTTGTATATAAGTTAGTTTGTTTAATTAAACAATTTTGTGTAATACGTAATGTGTGAATTTCCTTTATTTCTAATCATTCTTTCATGGCGTTGCAGTTTTCGCACAATCAGAAATACTTATTCTCTATCTATCATATTAACTAGATTTTACTCCTACCTAGCATATAACCGGTGAAACAAACAAATCGGGAATAAATGTATGTTCAGGCAGAAGACATTTTTCACGAAAACTTCATGCATAATCTTTGCGTGTCGCATACCTCATAATTATGCAAAAAAATGTTATAAATAAATTTTTTTTCTCTTTAATGAATTAAACGAAACAGAGCGTGTAAAAAATTTATATGTTTTAAAAGGAAATTGGTTGGCTTGATTTATGATCATTCTAATATTACATGAGGAATATTGATGATACACCTCAAAATTCCGATACACGGTCAAAACGCGAACTTTTCCAAAAAAGCAAGCTTCATGAGGGTTTTGTGACTTAATTTTCTATATTCAATGTACAAACGATGCTAAATTCGACAACATAAGAAACAGTTCGAATAAAACTGGAAAGCCTTCGTATTAGTAAATCTGTTCTTAGTTGCTTAGTATTTGAGGTATCTGAAAATTATGTACATTAATCACACACGATATCTCTATGAATTTTATTTTTTAGATTAGTTTATTTTAATAAAAGTGTTAAAAAAAGTAGTTCATACAAGAAGAGTATTTAAAACTCTAAAATTTTAAAGTTGGTTACAAAATTTATTAATAAGTTCCTTTACACTGCTAGATTCTCATATAATTCCGCTACAACTCATTAGTACTATTTTAAGGAATAAAGGGTGTTTAGATTCTCACAGAATCATTTAAGACAAAATAAACCATAATGAACTTAAGTAAAGACGAACAAATTGTTTGTTTTTTACAGTCTGATACCAAGATAAAGTTAAATTCATATTTCCGACAAAGTCAAGAAAAATTCTCTTTTGAAAAAACATAGCAAGGAACAGCTTTTCTTCTGCTGAAAATATAGCCATTTTTTTTATTTTCAATTATTTAATCTATTATACATTTGTAGACGATGTCGAACAAGTAACGCGAATAATATTTAAAAAATTCGTTTTCCCAACAAACATTCCAAAAAGTGGTCTAATAAAACATCTCTCAATATCTTACAAATCGTCTCAAAAGCTTATTTATTTTTAACGATTTGGAAAAACACAAAACAAAAATGGCTTTTATTTGGAGCGGAAGTTTATTACGAAATTTAGCAGTTTACAAAGTTAAAAAAAAAGTTTTTAATTTCAATAATCATATAACAATATCCTAAAATTATTAAAATTTTTAATGTCACGAAAGTTGACTGAATTTCAGATTATGCAAATTTCGAACGCCACAAGATTCATGACGCGTTATGCGTTTGTCTCAATATACACCTGTAATTTCACAGAAAGATTGTATTTAAGATCTTTCAAAATACGATGTAAAAACCGACTTATTTATCAGCGATTGATGTCGTTTCAGTCTGCTGGATGAAAGTTAAATGGGAAAAATACGTTAAATTGCGTTGTAATCCTATATAAGTTAGTATGGAATATTTATCAAATTTTAAGAGTAAAAACATCGATCTGTAGAAAAGGAAAATAGAATAAATAAGGAAGGGAGATGATAGAAAAATTAGGAAAAGGCTTCCACATAGATAATATCAATTCCTGGTTCCTGGAATAACATTACTGAATATTTCAAAAGACACAACTCAGAAAAAAAGAAGAAAACAGGATATACACTGGTGTTCAAAAGAACAGATACATTTTTGTGGATTTTTTTTAAAAAACATTATTCACCATTTTTTATGAAAATTGGTAAACATCTAAAACAAAATTTGAAGTAAAAAAAGTTTAATTGTGTAAATTTTATCTTAATTGTATGCTTACTATATAACTTTAAGCCCTAAAAATTAATACATCTACATATTAAAATTGATCAATTTTATTTACCGTATATTCTGGCATATAACGCGTACTTATACTTTTAAACTGCATTTCTTAAGTTTTAAGCTTAATCTCTGCATAATGCACATTTTTTTATGAAGCAACCTGAAATGTATATGCGCAATGCTCTTATAGTTTGAGTGGAAAAAGCGTGGAATGAAATTAAATGACATAATTAAAAAGTCATTTGAAAGATATAGTATTTCTAAGCAATGTAGATGGAACGGAAGGTGATTATTCATTTATGGATCACAATAACAGTGATGGTGAAAAGATGAAAATAAAATTCGATGATTTGTGTCTGGAGATATAACGGCGGACGAATATAACAAATTTTTCGTGTTATCCAAGCATGAAAGTTCACAAGGTATGTCATTTCTTTTATGTAAACAGTATTTAGATATGTGTAGAAAAATCTACATTTTTATACTCATCTTTCCTTTATTTTTAAAGCTGTCAATTTTATATCTGGCGTATGGCTAACCAGAAAATTTCTATCTCATTTTTGTGTGTTAAAAGTGTGCGTTATACACCGGGATATAAGGTGCATTTAATTTATATATCTGCATAAATAAATTTTTATTGACCTGTCCGAAGGATATGTGTGAAGAGAGTGAGGCTATCATAAGTCATGATTGGGAATAGCCTCCCTATCTATTTCTTTCCCATACCAGCAAAGATAGGTAGCAAGAGTAAGTAATCGGATTCACTCGATCATGTTCTTTATATTCCGAATTTCTGAAATGAAATTCGTCCGCGAAAGCAATTATATGTGCTTTTTAACTGGATGAAAATCATACAGAGCTGTATTCGTAAACGGGCACAATCAACCTGGAGTTGTTTGTTTCATTAGAATTTGGAAAGGAATGTGTTATTTCTTGTCACAATCTGAGAAAAGTGTAAACTTTACTATTGTAAACGACACAGACCCTTTTCACTTGAGAAAGAAAAAATGCTTTTCTTAATTAGCTCCTCATAAATGTCATCTTATTATATCATGTATGGATTATCATGCTTTCATGAGCTTAATCGAGTACCGTTTATTTCCTATCGTCCCATTTTCAGCAATATACTTGCATTTTCATACCAAATATCACTTGAATTGGTTTGGCAGTTTTTGTAAACATTACGTAAGTCCCTGCTTAAGGTATCCGACTACGTTCGGAACCGTGATTTTGCAAAAGCGTATAAATGTATACTATTTATGATATTTAGCGTCACTTAGATTAGAAAATGTGTATAAAATCGTCTTAAGAATATAATTACAATAAAAAATTTTAAGTACAATATTTTGACAAAAAATGAACATAGAATGACCCATTTTCAAAATATTCTCCTTTTGTGAAAAATGCTTCTATTATAATAATATTTTGCCTGTATATTGCTTACACCTCTGTACAAAGGCTTAACTAGAACTTTTGAAATATATAACTTAGAACTGGGTTTATCCATGTTTTACGACAACAGAGGGGAGAAATTTTAAGAAAAAAAACGCCGATATATATTTCAAATGGTTATAACTCTGAAAATAATGTGAATTTTTCAAAAATTCTAGTTGAGCCTCTGTAAAGCGGTTTGAGATATATACAGATAAAACATTAAAATAATAGAAGCATTTTTTCACAAAAGGAGAACATTTTGAAAAAAGATTATTCTAAGTTAATTTTTAGCCAAAATATTGCATTTAAATATTTTTTTTGTCAAAATGTCCCTAAAACAATTTTATACATGTATTCTAATCTAAGTGACACTAAATATCATAAAAATTATCCATTTATGCGCCTTTTTAAAATCACGGTTCCGAACGTAGTCGGATACCTTAAAAAGTTTAATCAGCAAAAACGACTTCACTGTGCGTCAGTTCACATGTCGTCCGGCAAGTGACTTTCAGGGGGACGAGGAAATAATAGAATTTGGACACCTCTGATAGGTGAGAATGGTAATGGTATGACCTATGTAAAAACAAAATGAAGTTTCACAGTAGACAACAAAGCAATCAGTCTCCGATGGTTTGTGCAGATGTTACTTACAAAGGTCAAACCTCTTTACTTTTCTTAATTTGAGAAATTGAACATTATATATACTTTTAACAGTTAACATTTAAGTAGTTTAAATCGGATGTTGCAACAAGACAAATGTTCAACTTACACATAACATTTCGAAGTAACCTCTTTCACTGAAAGAATGAGGTATTTCTTGATTTGACCCCTCTCAATTCAGATCTGAACCCCACCAAAAATATAAGCGTTATCCACAAAGAAAGCTTAGGAAACTGGAAGGTAGTATTTTTTCTTAAATGATTTGAAAAAGCTATAGAATGAGCGTAGTAAGAAATAGGTGCACTAGTATTACAAAAGTTGGTTCATGCAATGGAAAATCGTATAAATGAGGTGATTAGGTTACAGAAAAAGCCTACAAGATATTCCTGGCATTTTCATTCTACGAAAATTTTGTCTAAATTTTAAAGTTTTAAAATTTTCTATGCATACACGGCAATTTCTTATTTTTTGCTATATTCGGTGTTTTTTCTTTTTACTGAAATTTATCCATTTAGTGTAATAAATCACTGGATTTTGTAACTAATTATTCCAATTTTGTCTTTTATTCTGAAATATATATTATCATTTTATAAACTTTGGGGACGGACTTTTTAAATTTTGTGAGATTATACTTAAAAATTATAATAATATTACAAGTAAACTATGAAAATGCTATTAATTTATAAGTGATTATCGTTAAATACGACGTATAACGTGCAACGCCATCTAACGTTCACCTATACTTTCAAGCTGCATTTTTTAATTTTGATGTATATTCGCCGTATAACGCGCACCCCCTTTTTCTCTTTTACAAAGAAATCTAAAATGTTCGTATGTAGTGCTCTTATGTTTTTAAGTCATTTATTCGATACGTAATATCCTACACTTTTGAAAAAATTGTATACTTCTAGATTTACAACTCTTTTTCAAGTTCATAAAGTAAGTCATATCTTTAAAATAAATAGTATTTCGATATATGTAGAAATATAATCTTCGTTATGCTCATCTCTTTTTTCTGTTTTTAAAGGTATCATTTTTATACCCGTCTTATAACGCGCACCCGTAAATTTTGATCTTATTTTTGGTGTTAAAAATTAGCGTTATAAGCGGATTTTATTATATATATATATATATATATATATATATATATATATATGACATGTTTTGAGCCAGAATCAGACACTTAATTTTAAAAAGGATCTTTATTTGATGAAATCTATACAAGCTCTGACGCTGAGAGGAGAGAGAAAAAAGAACGCCACCGTGAAAACTAAGTGGGTTACCACTTAACCCGCGATCACTCGCGCGGGGTGTTCTGTACACCCCAGCAACAAGAAAATCCTCCCAGGATTCTTAAAAGAATGTGCAGAACCATGATTTTTTCTGTAGCTGCCCATTTTAGATCATTGAACCTTCAGGCTTAATGCATTCCCTTTTTCTTGAACGATTGGAATGTAATGGCCTTCAAAAGTTTATCTGGAGGGCTGAGAACTCCAGCGACAATTTGAGTATATGTTTACAGTCTGCTCTGAATGCTTGGAAAATGATTAAAATATTATTTTTCTACTTTCTACTATCATTATCTCATTATTTATAAAGTATATTTATTACTGGTATAGACATTTTATACTGGTTTATGAAAAAATATGAAATTATGTGTTTTAAAATGAAAATTTTGTATGTTTAGTTTAAATTAATGTTAGTCTCATTTGTATGCAATAAATTTAACAATTTTATTTGTAAAGCACAAAAAACATCTTGTACTTTATAAATATGTATCATAATGACTTAATTTTATTTTCATGATTAAATACACTTGTTAAAAGTTTGGGGTGTTCTCTACACCCCGCGAGTAACGACGGTAGAAAAACAAGCGCGAGTGACCGCGGGTTAAACACAGATGTTCTAAGTATCGCAGATTTTATGAGTGTACTTGTGAAAGTTAATGCTGACATATAGAGCTATTAAATATAACAATCTGGAATTAGACGTGTTTATTAGCTAGGCCATATGTTACTTTTTGTGTTACTTTTTCCAGAATTTTTGTCCATTGGACTTTACTTGAACTATTACTAATTTCACACTTTAAGCGAGTAAAGATGGTTTGATTTACACGTTCAACCTTTCCATTAGTTTTTGGTCTGTGAGAAGTAGTTAACAATTGAGTGACATTGTTATGTCTTAAGAAATGCTTAAATTTTGAAGAGGTGAACGCAGTATTTATATCACTTAAAATTTTTTCCGGTATATGATTCTGAAAGATTTGTCTTAAACAATTTATATAAGTATCTGTTGTTGCATTTTTGATGGGAAAGTCCAAATGTACCTAGTTGCATGATCAATAATAATGGGCAAATATTTTTTAACAGAGTTGTAATAATTTAAACCACCTACACTATCTATCGACAAAAGTTCAAAGGGTTTTTTACAAAGAAGTGATTGCATCAGTCCGTATTTTTTCTGATGTGACTTCTTATTTATTTGACAAGTTTCACAGAGTTTCACATAATTTCATATATCAGTAATTATTTTTATCCAATAATATTGTGGTGATATTAATTTTAACATGGTAGCTACACCAGGATGGCCAAATTTTTCATGAATTGTTTTCATTAACTTCACTCTTAGAGCTTTGGATACAATTATTTTAGCTAAACCTTGTCTTTTTACTACAAAAACACCATCTCTCTAAAACATTTAGGAGCTGATATATTTTCTATATTTTGAAAATGACTTATTTCATTGATATCTAACAAAGGTTCTGGAGGTGCATTAATTATATGATAAGCACAATAGGATTTCTTGTTAACATATTAGCGTGTGTGTGTGTTACCTTTCTTATATTTTATATCAAAATCATACATAGAAACTTTTAAAGACCATCTAAAAAGTCTACCCGTGGGATTTTTGAAATTTTTAATCCAAACTAATGTATTATGATCGGTATGAACTGTGAAATGAGATCCATGAAGATAGCAATGGAATTTATCTAAACTATCAATTATAGTTAAGCATTCTAATTTAGTTATTGTATAATTAATTTCACAATTTCTCAGTCATCTCGAAAATTTTTTCAAGTGAGTTTAAATCGGATGTTGCAACAAGACAGAACTTACACACATAACATTTCGAAGTAACCTCTCTTTTACTGAAAAGAATGAGGTATTTCTTGATTTGACCCTCTCAATTCAGATCTGAACCCCACCAAAAAAATATAAGCTTTATCTTCACAAAGCTTGGGGAAACTGGAAGGTAGTATTTTTCCTTAAATGATTTGAAAAAAAGATATATAGAATGAGAGTAGTAAAAAATAGTACACACACAAAAGTTGGTTCATGCAATGGAAAACATTATAAGTGGTGATTAGGTTACAAAAAGCCTACAAAATATTCACCAGCATTTTCATTCTACCCGGAAATTTACTGATAGAATTTAAAAGTTTTAAAATTCTCTATGCTCATACGCGGCAATTTCTTATTTTTTGCTATATTTCGGTGTTTTTTTCTTTTTACTGAAATTTATACAGTTAGTGTACGAATTGTTACGATACACAAGTTTGTAACTAGTATTCAATTTTGACTTCTTTTCTGAAATATATTATTATCATCATAAACTTTGGGGACTGTTACTTAAAACTTGAAATACTATTAATTTATTAGTTATCGTAAAATACGACGTATAACGTGCAACGCCATATAACGTTCACCTATACTTTCAAGCTGCATTTTTCCATTTTGATGTATATTCGCCGTATAAAGCGCACCCCCTTTTTCTCTTTTACAAAGAAATCTAAAACGTGCGTATGTAGTGCTCTTATGTTTTTAAGTCATTTATTCGATACGTAATATCCTACGCTTTTGAAAAAAGTGTATACTTCTAGATTTACAACTCTTTTTCAAGAGTTCATAAAGTAAGTCATATCTTTAAAATAAATAGTATTTCGATATATGTGGCTATATGAAATCTTCGTTATCGCTATCTCTTTTTTTTCTGTTTTTAAAAGAATTATCATTTTATGCCAAATCTTAAACGCGCATACCCGTAAATTTTGCGATCTTATTTTGGTGTTGTTAAAATTAGCGTTATAAGCCGGATTTTATTATTATATATATATATATATATATATATATATATATATATATACCTATATATATATATATATATATGACTTTATGTTACGAACCAGAATCGAACTTAATTTAAAAGGATCTTTATTTGATGAAATCTATACAAGCTTCTGACGCTGAGGGCCACCGTGAAAACTGGGTTACCATATTACAGATGTTCTAAGTATCGCAGCAGGAACGCAGGAGTGTACTTGAAAGTTAATGCTGACATATAGAGTTATTAAATATAACAATCTGGAATTAGACGTGTTTATTAGCTAGGCCATATGTTACTTTTTGTGTTACTTTTTCCAGAATTTTTGTCCATTGGACTTTACTTGAACTATTACTAATTTCACACTTTAAGCGAGTAAAGATGGTTTGATTTACACGTTCAACCTTTCCATTAGTTTTTGGTCTGTGAGAAGTAGTTAACAATTGAGTGACGACATTGTTGTTATGTCTTAGAAATGCTAAATTTTTGAAGAGGTGAAGAACACAGTATTTATATCACACTTAAAAATTTTTCTCGGTATATGATTCTGAAAAGATTTGTCTTAAGCAATTTATATAAGTATCTGCGTACATTTTGCATTTTTTTTTTGATGGAAATCCAAATGTACCTGAATTTGCATGATCTATGTAATGAAAGGCAAAATATTTTTAACAGAGGTTAGTAATAATTTAAACCACCTACACTATCTATCGACAAAAGTTCAAAGGGTTTTTCACAAAGGAGAAGTGATTGCATCAGTCCGTATTTTTTCTTATGTGACTTCCTTATTTATTTGACAAGTTTCACATTGTTTCACATAATTTCGTATATCAGTAATTATTTTTATCCAATATTGTGGTGATATTAATTTTAACATGAGAAACTACACCAGGATATGGCAGAAATTTTTCATGAGTTGTTTTCATTAACTACTCTTAGAGCTTTGGTACAATTATTTTTAGCTATGCAAACCTTGTCTTTTACTACAAAAATTACCATCTCTCTAAAAACATTTAGGGCGATACATTCTCTATATTTTTGAAAATGACTTATTTCATTGATATCCTAACAAAAGGTTCTGGAGGTGCATTAATTATATGATAAGCACAATAGGATTTCTTGTTAACATATCAGCTTCAATATTAGCATGTGTGTGTTACCTTTCTTATATTTATATATCCAAGTATACATAGAAACTTTTAAAGACCATCTAAAGTCTACCCGTGGGGGATTTTTGAAACTATAAAAAGCAAACTAATGCATTATGATCGGTATAATTTGTGAAGGGGAAATGAGAGATCATGAAGATAGCAATGGAATTTATCTAAACTATCAATGATTACAGTTAAGCATTCTAATTCAGTTATTGTATAATTAATTTCTACAATTTCTCAGCTCAGTCTCGTCTCGAATGGGTCACAATCGGATGTTGATTTCCATTGGGTTTTCAATTTGAGGATACATAAAGAGATCGCAGTTTTGATGCATCTACATGAAGATGACAGGGTAGTAAGATTGAATATAGCTAAAATGAGCTTTGAAATTAAACTGTCTTTTAAGTTTTTGAAAAGATTGTTGACATTCTTGCGGTCCAATTCCAATTTTGATTCTTTTTAAGAAGATTGTGGGGGCATTCTTAATTTTGCATATTGAGGAATGAATTTATAATAGACATTAGTACTACCAAGAAATCTTTTGTAAATCTTTTACATTTCTAGGAGGTAAAAGTTTTTAATTATTTCAACATTGTATTTGTATTATTTGGAGTGTATGATCCTTGTTTTATTTCATATTCTAAAAATCAATTGTATCTTTACAAATTTTACTTTTGAGAATTTTAATTTAATATTTTCTATTTCACAAATTTTTAAAAATTTCCTCTAAATGTTTTGCATGTTCTTCAATTGATTCCGAAAATACACTATTATATATCGTCAAAGTAATTTAATGCACATTTATTTGGTATTTATTTTAAAATTTGTCTAATAGCTCTTTGAAAATATAGCAGGGGTACATATCAAGGCAAACGATTAAATTGAAAAGAACCGTATTTGATGTAAATGCAAGTTTTTTCAGATTCATTATCTCTAATTTATTATTGCCAATGTATCCACTGCAGAGGTCGATCGTTGAGAAAAAATTTTGCATGTGTTGATTTCATACACAAAAACTTTGCATCTATTCCGGAGGGATGAACGGGTTCTGCATCTAATTTGTGATAGCATTTAGCGTTCTGTAATCTATACATAATTATTGTACGAGCATTATCCTCTTTTTAAAAGCCAATGTTACTAGGAGCAACGCATATGAACTATAAGATGGTTTAATTATTCCTGCTTTCAATAATACATCTAATTGCTTTTTTATTTCTGCATCATCTTTAAAATATGTCCTATAGGGTCGATTTGCAATAGGTAGTTCTGAGGTAAGCATTATTTTAGGAGAATTACATTTTAATTCGCCCACATCAAACTTATTTTTGCAAGAACATGTTTATATATATTTATCAATAATCACGTGTAATATCATAATCTATTTAGGAATTATTTCTATATTAAACCATTATCAGTTTTCTTGAGTGATAATTTTATTATTACTAAATTTAAGGTCTCATTTTCTTTTAATACTTTTCTTAGATTCATGTACTTTTAAAAAAAAATTTACTGCTACTTTTTTAACTTTCTAGTCACTAAAATTAATATTTAATTCAAAATACTCATAGTTTTATTAGAAATTGATAAATATATATTTCGGTTCTACATTTACTATGAGGAATTTAATATCTTTAATAATTTCTCCTATTTTCAATTGAAAAGTAATTGCCTCACTCACCTTAATTTGTCCATTGATGGTGGCAATTTTTGTTTTGATATACTCCACATTGTGTTGTTCCTTTATTTGTGATATATTTTTTGGAATAATGTTGACATTTGATCCTGTATCTAAGAGGATTTCAACTTGTTTGAAGTTGATTCTTCCCTAGATGATCATAAGTTCTCATGTTTTGATGAGATTTGGAATACTGTATTATTTTCTTGAATCTCTTTTGATGGAGGTGGTGAAAGTTGGAGCAATAATCCTGTCGCAAAACTGCTGTGAATGAATTTACTCGTTAGTTTTCTCCAGTACATGGTCCTGAAGCCGCTGAAGGAAGAGACGAGGGTGATGATGATGATAAGAAGGTGATAAGGCTGAGGAGAGTATACATTGTATCTTGAACCGGTTATGTGGTATCCGGTTGTTGAGATTGATCATTTCTCAATTCCATCTTCCATACTGTGGGCAAGTGTGATTTGTATGGTGAGGAAGTGATATTCTTGTCAGTGGATACTTTGGGTATATAACTTCATTCCTTTTTGATTTTCTTGGATATCTAAAAAGTTTTTATTTTTCCTTCGAAGTTCCTCTATGTTGCTGCAGCTTTGTAACTGTATTTCTATGGATTTATTTTCCCTTAATCCTTTTATGATGTAGAATTTTTCATCTTCTTCTTCCATGTTTATCCGGGATGCGATTCCTTTTATTCTGTAGAAGTATTCTGTGTGGGTCTCTTGATGTTTTTTTCTGTTTTAGATAACTGAAGATGAATCTCCGCTGGATTGACTTTTGTGTTCTGAATTCACGCATTTAAGTTATTTTTCAGTTCGTAAAAACTTTTAGGGATCGATTGTTATTTGATGTAAATCTTCACGGCTCCATCTACTAACTTGGTTATAAATAGGATTTTCTGTTTTAAGCTTGTTATATCATCATAAAACGTACTTTCAAAATTTTCTGAGGAATGTTGGATAGGCATTTCCAGGTTATGGCCACTGGAAAGTCTGTGTAGATCTCTAAAATCGAGGCTATCATTTTACCACAATATGATTTTATGTTGTTTTAATTTTTTTTCATCTGCAGATATATTTTCTTCTTGCTTTTTTTATTTCCGTTCTTTGCTTCCATTTTTAAATTTTTATTTTCCGTCTTTTCGTTAGGAGAAGGAGATGATTCTAGTTTTTTGGCGCTAAGAGCGGCTTTCTTCCCGGTGTTAAGAGCACGTTTCTTCTTTTTTTCTTACCATAGAGCATTCCTTTTGATTCCGGCAACCCGACGTATTCAGCAAAGATGGTATACAGCGCAGTCGAAGTTCCATCAAATTCTCTATATCATTTATTACGGTCGTTGGCGCTCGTTTTTATTTTAAAATTATTTTACTTTTAAGATTAGTTTTACGTTAAGATTCGAAATTTATTCGCAGATAGAATCCTACCGGCTTTAGTTCTGACATGTTTTGAGCCAGAATCAGACTTAATTTTAAAAAGGATCTTTATTTGATGAAATCTATACAAACTCTGACGCTGAGAGGAGAGAGAAAAAGGAACGCCACCATGAAAGCAGAGGTGGGTTTACCACTTATAGCTTACGAATATTCTAGTATCGCGAATTTTTATGAATGTACTTGAAAGTAGCAATAGCGACATATATAGGGCTAATGCAATATAACAATCTGAAATTAGACGTTTTTTTTTATTAGCTAGGCCTGCATATGTTCGAGGAAGAAATAAATGGGTGATTAGTTTGATACTTGAAGATGAAATGAAAAATATGAAGGTTATGTGTGCTAGATAAAAGAATTTAATTTTTTAATATAATTTAATTACAATATATATATATACACATGACTCCTACAATATATATACAGATAGCTATAGGAGAAAATCTAGAAGTATAACTATTCAAGATAGGGAAATATTAGAGCTGGCAGTGATAAGAAATATGCGCTCCTGGCCTTAGGAATTGCAGGTTTAAACAAGTTTTAGGGCTAGTTAACCTTCACTGTATTTCTCTATACACGAAGTGCCAGGAGAAAAGAAAAACAATATTAAAAAGAAATTTAAATATTACAAAAATAAAAAATCACTATATAATAAAATATAACGATAAAATTATAGCCTACTAGCGTTCACAGTATAGGTTAAATTTGATTCAAAAAGGTGGAGAAACAAAGTAAGACTTACTTCGTGAGTGTATCAAACTGGTTATGTTTCCTTACCAAATACAACAGGGCATAAAAGTTAAAAGTATGATGGGAATAATATAAAAGTCTATATATATATATATATATGTAGGTTTACAAATATCTACAAATAATTATTGATATAAATATTTGAGAAAAATAAATAAGAAAACAATAGAGATTTAAATAATTTTTTTAATTTATTAAACATGTGGTGCCATCTATTGAATAATTGTATAATTGTTAAAAAATATATATTAAAACATAATCTCAAAATAGTTTTAATACAAATTGTATATCACTGAGAACTATTAGAAATATAATTGTAAAAAAAAAGTTAGCAGGATATCCATGTTCAATACATTGCTTAATAAAGTTATTAAAATTTAACTAAATATTAGCTTTACCTTTAACTAATACATTATTACAATAAATATGTTAAAAATAATATTTCTATATATAGATATAGATAAATTTGAATTTAGTAAGGCACTTTTAAAAATGCTAAAAATTTTTCTAAATATTACTATGTAATTTCAAATCCTTATTATACAAGTTACATCCCCAAGTAATTAGTTTTAATTGGGTTATTATTAATTTTAATAAATTTAAGTAAAACGGATAAAATTTAAAATTGGGATTGTTTTCATTTTTCCCAAAATAATTAAATCATCAATACATCTACAAATGTAATAGTCATTAATAGTATAATTATATTCATAAAAGTGTAAATATAAATTAGCCAAACTATTGCCTGCTGGGCCTCCTTGTGGCAAGCCTTTATTTTGTTTATATAATGAACCATTAAAATTAATGTAATTTTCTTTTAAGACTAAATCTATGAGAGTTTTAAATTTGTTAAAATTAATATTAAGATTATAAATACTGTGGTTTTCTAAAATTACTTTAATAATATCATTGATATCAATGGAATTGAAAAGATCTTCAAAGTCATAACTATAAACTGAATAAATATTTTTATTTTTAAAAAAATCTATAATATATTTACTATTTTTAATTATAGCTTTGTTACATTGTTGATTAATAAAGTTTTGTATAATAATATGAAGTAATTTGCCTGCAGTAGTTATATATGTTTTAAAACCATTTGTCACAGTTTTAAATTTAACAGGACTTTTATGGAATTTTGGTGTTAAAAATATATATGGATACTTAATTTTAGGAACGCAAAAACCTAATTTTTTATAAATAGCAATAATACGATTACTAATTTCATTATGTGACAAATCTAATTTTTTAAAAGATTCATTGTTTAAAAAGTGTTCATTAAGTATATTATAATAAAAATACTTACAAATCACAGTATAGTTACCAGGTACTTTATCTATGTGAACTATGATAAAATTCTTTTGTAATTCACAAATTTTCTGTTTTATATCTTTAAAAATAAATTCATACTGAGAATGGTAGCTAAATTTCAAAAGGTCTTTTAAAATATTGTACTTACATTCAGCAAATGCCTCTATAGGTAGTCCATATTTAATTGCAGATTTTGTAATAAAATTATCTATATCTTTATTAATTTGTGTTTTAGCAGTATTGTTGTTATTAGAAATATTTAATCTGAAACTAGTGCCTTTACTCATGATATCCTTTAAATTTTTGTCATTGATTATATCTAAGTTGCCAGTAACTACATGTTTAATAGTAAGGGCTTATTACATGCTCTATATATTTTATTCTGGTATATTTTAATGGTTAATATTCATGTTTTTCTTTTTAATTTATGTGTGTGTATTTATATATATATATATATATATATATATATATATATATATATATATATATATAATATTATGCATGCATGCATCACAGGGGTAAAACATGGAGAAGAATATATCCGTTAAGATATACAGTCAAAAAATATACGTTAAAAGCGATTTTCCTTATCCTTTCTAAATATATCTGTTTTTACTACTAATGATGAGCCATCAGACAGAAAAATGACAACTATTTATCAACAATTGACTGCCTAAATAGTAATAATTATATTTCATTTCTTAATTTCTCTACAAGGCAAAATTTATAAACGTTTTTGTAATTTACAGTAAAATTTTATATCTAGTCATAACAAGAGATATTAAAATATCGTATGTATTTGTAGGCATTTCTGAATGTCTATTTTAATTTTATTTTTTAATATAATTAATTATAGTTTAATCATAATTTTACTACAGCCTACTTTACTTAACCCTGGGGCTTTATGTCTCAACACAGTTTCTCCAAATTGTATCAACATTACGAAAGAAATAAAGTTCTAATGCGAAATTAGAATGAGAACTTTAATTCTCAGCATGAAAAAACTCAGTTATATGCATTAAGAATTAAACATAATTGTAAATTTTAACTATCTCGTTTCTGGTAAATTTAGATAGACAAAACTACAAGGGGTGATCAGAAAAAAGGTTACAAAGCGCATCATTTAAAAACTACATATTGTGGAGAATTTTTTCCCCCAAAGTGGAAGCAAACAGCGCTACTTGCCATACAGCTGGTGTACGGATAGGTAGTATAAGTTCCCAGACGGTTCTGGGCATTTGAAATGGCAAGACGCTTAGAAAATTGGTCTCGTTTGGAATTGCGAGCCATGTTTCGATTTTTATGGGCAAAGAATGTGTCCGCATCTGACTTTCACAGTTAAATCGAGGTTTATGGTGAAGAAGCAATGAGCAGACAACATGTAGCGAAATGGCATCTCTTTTCAATCTGGCAGACAGGATGTCGAAAACTGCAATATGGCAAGGAGCGGTCGGCCAAGTTCTTCAACGACAGTGATCCACCACACAGCCAGATTCAGCACCCAGAGGCTATTTGCTGTTTTTGAGGTTGAAGGAGCTCTTATCCGGCAGACGATTATCTTCAGACAGTGCTGTGAAAACATCTGCTGAGACCTAGCTCAATGAGCAGAGACCTGACTTTTACCAAAACAGGTTAAACAAGGTGGTTCTACGTTCTGATCAATGCCTAAACAGACTTGGTGATTATATCTAAAAGTGATGGGCATGTTTGGCTCTTAATTCCCTTTTGTATTATCTGTCTATTATTGATAAATATTTTTTATTCGACTCATAACCCTTTTTTATCACCTCTAGTAGTTATTTTGAAAAAATCTAGTTAAAAAAATTATTCTGAAAATTATTAGGACTGTAGTAGTTCAACGTCCTTGTCATGAACTTGTCAGAACGCCCATGTCATGAACGGAGCCTTGTGTTGAAAATTCCCTTGCGAATCCTCGCTGTAACCGCTAGAGGGCGTCTGAACGCTTATGTAAGTAGAAACTTCGTTTGTTTACAAACACTCTGTACTTAGGTACTCAGGCCTTATAATACTGAATAAAATAAATGTTGCTAAGAACTGCTCTCCCTTATTGATGTCCATGACATTACAACATGTTGTGTTCCAGTAAAGTCATAGTCACTTTAAAAACTCCTGTTGTAAAATAAGGTGAAAATGTAACGAGTTTATTAATGCAGAACAAACCCATAAAACGTGATCATTTGTTCCAGTCGAAATAAAAATAAAAACTGATAATAAATTTCATTGTTTAGAATGTATATTGTGTCTTCGAAAAGAATATACACATCCAGCTTATTTTGTAGTCTAGTTTTTCTTGGTCATGCGTGCATATGCATGTGTATATGTGTCCAATATTCTAATGCTACGAATAAATAGAATTTTATTTTTATATTTGAGTGAACTATAATACAAACTATTAACCTGATGGATATAATAAAAGGAGGCATCTACTTAGGAGATCAAAATAATAAAAAAAGTGGGAGAATAGATAAAATAAAATCAAACAAGGGGTATTTTTAAATCAAAACCAAACATACAGGCCAAAAAAAAAACATCTTAGTACAAAACATTAGCAAAATAAATAAAGTTAAACATCGCTTAGAAGATTTATTTCATATGTATGCATGTTAAATATTTCTGCGTACTCTAAAAAGAAAGTTACACGTTTATATATACTTTACGAGATAACCTAGTTCTCACGTAAGTCGTATTAAATTCATTGAATGACGAAGCAAAAACGCGAGTGAATTGTTAAAGTATTGTCACTAAGTGGTGTCACACAGGAAATCACATATGTCCGTGATATAATACCAGAACTGGTATAATGTAGTCTGCAACTGGTTGCATTATCTGCGTTATTGAACTATCGTTACATAAACACTCTAACACCATTGATGGTTTGAGACCTCTGCAAACACTGAAAACCGAGACTCATAGTCCAGCTCTTAAGTAGAGTGATAAGACTTTTTCACAGCACTTTCCATTTTCGAGTTCGCGATGTTGAGTGCACCTGCTGACGTAAAAAAAAAAGGAAGGATGTCGACATTGCATACGTTTGGGAACATATGATTAACGTATGTTTGATACTGAAACTTTTTTTAGACATCGTAGCGAGGTTCAAAGATAAATTTTAGTATGCATCTATATAAACAAGATCGTCTTTGAATTTATTCACAATCAGTTTCAGTAGCTAAAGATGGTTTATGGTAAATTAAATATAATGAAAAGTTTAAAATTGGTGAAATACTGGGTAGTAACACTTTAGGCGAAACGTAGTCTTCAGCTCTAAATTAGATGGTATTTTTTTTTTTATTGTTTCTTAATTGGGAAAAAAATTGATGATTTACAAAGGGGAAAAATCCCCAATTTTTTATAGTTCCATTTTATAAAATAATTTTTCCCTCAAAAAATGTTGTCTGAGTATTTATACAGGTATTACTTTACTTTAAAATTATTTTAAGGAACTCATTATGCAGTGTTTGTTTTATAATTCTTTTTAAATCTATGACAGAAAATCGTCATCAAAATTATACACAATTGATAATCAATTTTATTGCTCAAATACTGTTCGAAAATTACATAATTCGATAAGTTTTTTTTTCAGGAATGTTGTTTTATTTATTGAATACATTAAAAAAAATATTTCTTACATACAAATGCAGATATTTAAAAGCAAAGCAATATAGAAATTTATTTCAATAAATGCTACTTGCTGTCTTTCGTATATAAGAAAAAGTGTCTGTTTCGAATCATATTCTTGACTGAACCTTGGAAAATTCTATTTAAGCATTTTCTGACCTAATTTTTCTTAATATTATTTTTATAAGCCCAGTGGTCGAATGACAGCGTATCACGCTTCCACACTATTTCCGGGCTGGGCCAGGTCGACTCAGCTTTTCATCCCTACTACAGTGGGTGGATAAATGAGTACCAAGCTTGCTTGGGGACTTGGGGGGGCTAAACCCCCGACGACCACTTGGTCGGGACATTTTATGCCCCCAGCGCCCAATGGTCACGTATACTGGGGGGGCCAAAATAAGCCCTGGCCCCTGGGGTGTTTCACCCCAATTTCAGTTTATTTATTTTTATTTTAAAAATTTAAAAGTGTTGTAATTTTTTTTAATTCTTTTTTTTACTTTTATTTCAATTGTAGATTACAAATATTTTTCGCAAATGTTCCCCTATGATTTAAATATTTATTGAGGCTTCATGCTAAACTTGTGGTATCTTGATTAATTCTTATTAATATTTATAAATATATAACTTTCAAGCCTTTCACGAATAATTATTAGACATTTTACACAAATTTTAATACAACGGGCTAATTTTGATAAAAAAAAATCTCATAAAGAAACTAAATCAAATATTTATGCAATGAAATATTCAGTTAATCATTAAACATTTTATGTTACACTATTATATTTCTGTTGAATATTGCTTGTTTAAAGCCTACATCATCTCAAGAACAATTTCTCAAAATAACATAAAAAATTCAAAACGTTCTTTACATTAAAAATGATAATTGAAACCCTCAGTCTAATTTTTACAATAATTAATTCTGATTTTAATCTTTGAAATTGCTGTTGGTGATAAGCAAACAATAAAAGATAAAATGGCTGGTATAAATAAAACCGTGATGCAAATGTTGTGTTTACTTCATGTTTATAGAAATTGTTTGGAGGCCCTATATTAACAAACTTACTGTACGCAGACCATTTATACTTTTCTTGTTTTTAACACTATTTGATAAATAAAACGATAATGAATTATTTTGAAAAATACGATCCCTTGATACTTTATACTAGAATGTATTTTTTATTTGTACCCATATATGAATATTTTCAAATTGAAAATGAATAAATCTATTACTTTATTATTCAATCAGTTTAAAAACATAAAAAAAATTATTATTATTATTATTATTATTATTTTTTTTTTGAAAAAAATTTTTTAACTTTGTTTAGAAATCAACTGTGCACGCTCAACGATAAATTTCCATACATAAAAAAAAAGAGGAACCATTCACAAATTGCCTTGTAATTCTTAGAAAAAATTCTACAGCTAAATTTCGAGTTTTAAATATTTCTTAGTCGAAATGAAATGCTTAGTTAAAGTCGAATCTCAATTCATGTCCTTTCTAAAGATATTTTTATTCTGTCTTCTGAAAAATTTACAAAAGAAAAAAACAATTCAACAGTACCGATTGCAGCTGTAAAATTTTAAACTCTATTATACTTCTAAAACATTTTTCATTTTTCAAAACTTTTCTGTAACTATTTATTATTTCTTATAAAGCCATGTTAAAACCTATTTTTCAATGAAACATTTAAAAAGCGTATAATATATTTCTCCATTTAGATTTTTTTTTTCTAAATTTTATTGCGTTATATTCAAACTTTCCAAACATTCTACAACTATGGTAATATTTTATGCAAAAGTTTTACATTTTATTTTTGGTTCACGTGATTCAAACTTATAAAACATTTAACTGCATAAAGATTAAACGTTAATTGATAAGTTATGAGGAAAAATTATTTCTGGGTATAATTTAACAAAAAATATTTTTTGAAATTATTTTCAGAAAACAGAAAGATTTCTTTCAGAGTCAGTTTAGCTTATTGATATCGTTTTGAATTACTTAATTAATAAAATTTAAACATAAATTTTATTTAACAATTTATATCAGAAAAATTTTTTTAAGAAATTCCCCATTTCTTTTCTGGGGAAGAGGGGCTCTTAATTAATGGTGTGTAATTAAGATATCCGACTACGTTCGGAACCGTGATTTTGCTAAAAGCTTATAAATGAATAATATTTATTATATTTAGAGTCCCTTAGATTAGAAAACGTATATAAAATTGTTTTAAGAATATTATTACAATAAAAAATTATTTAAGTACACTATTTTGACAAAAAAATGAACGTAGAATGACAAATTTCAAAACATTCTCCTTTTATGAAAAATGCTTCTATTATAATAATATTTTGCCTGTATATAGCTCAGACCTCTGCACAGAGGCTGAATTAGAATTTTGAAGTATATAACTTAGAAGTGGATTTATCCGTATTTTACTACAACAAATGGGAGAAATTTTAAGAAAATAACGCCGATAATCATTTTAATTGGCGGTAACTCTGAAAATGTGAATTTTTCAAAAATCCCAGTTCAGACTCTCTGGAGAAGTCTTTACTTTATATAAGCAAAATATTAGTATTAAAGAGGCATTTTTTATAAAAGGAGAACGTTTTGGAAAAAAGGTGATTCTAAGTTCATTTTTTGCCAAAATATTGTATTTAAATATTTTTTGTTATATTGACCTTAAAACAATTTTACACCTGTATTCTAATCTAGGTGACTCTAAATATCATGGAAGTTATCCATTTATGCGCTTTTTTAAAACACGGTTCCGAACATAGTAGGATACCTTAAATAGGTTTGATTATGGTGAATTATTTTTTTATAACTAAGAGAAACATAGGAGTATAGAATTAGAGAAATATAAATGGACAGTTTCTCTAGGAGAAACATTTTTTCAGAAATGTTTTCTTATATGCCGCTGAATAATTATTAACTGTTTAAAGTATTTTAGCAATTGAAATCCTTTGTTTATAATAGACGTTTCAAAAACTTTAGCTGTCCGTATTTTTCTGCACTTTATATTTAGTTAAATAATAATCTATGATAACGGTTTTTAGAATGTCGATTCCTTAAAACGAAGCATAACCATATCGTTCTGTAATGAATCGAAAGAAGTGCTTCGAAATGGCAACTTAAACACTATTGTGAAATTTATTTTTAAATTCAAAATTATTTGATTCGATTTGCTCTATCCAGAATCTAAGTAGTTTGCTAAATTCTATTCTTGCATTAATTTTAATTTTTTATCGTAAAAAATTAAAACTTTCAAAAATCAATACTTAGTTTACTTAGTTAAATACTCACTTATTTATATTAGTGAAGCATACTTTCAATTCCATGGAAAACTGAATGGAATTTATTTTGCTAACCAATAAGTTTTAGTCGTAACTGATAGGTGTAAATTTGATTCTAATTCATAACAAAATAATTAAAAAATTAAATATTGTGTATAGGGGACCCTATAGGTTCATAGATCATATATTATTCGATAATAATTACACGTAACATTTATAATATATTATGTTTTAAAGAAGCATACGACAGACATAAAAATAACTTTTTTCTCATAAAGATTTAAAAATTATTTTTAAATGCATTTTTTTTGCTGTGTGCAGAGAATGTTAATTTTCTTTAATTCGTACGCAAAATGCAATCGCACAGTTTATCAAATTAATTCCTTAATTATATATTGCAGGTTTTAGCTTAACCAGGCTGTTTTTAATAAATAAAATTATAGGCAAAATAATATTTAATAAATAAGAATAAAAAGAAACATTTTATGCGCCAATCAATCAAATTTTAAGTTTTTACAGAATTAAAGAGGAAAAATCAAAAAGAAACACAAAATAATCGAAACATATAGCTTCTAAAAGCTCTTTATGCTGGTGTCATAAAATGTTGAAGAAAGGAGAGAATGATTTTTTCCAAGAAAAGAACATATGGTAAATTCTGCTTACATTTATCTTTAAAGTAATCATTGACATCTGGTCAAATATGCACAGCTTGCACATTTTGATAAAATTTCATTTATCTAAATATTAAGTTGCAACTGTTGTAAAAAGGTTTCCGATACCTGCTCAGAAAAAAGAGTACTTGAGAATGCATAAGCAAGTATCAGAAAAATTTTAAATCCCTTACGTCTGTTGTGTGCATGTACTATTCAGTAATATAAAAGGGAAGAAATGTTCAGAGAATGAGAGATGCATGCGGAAGTCCTTAATTTTTATCCAAAATTCTACAGCATGTAAGTAGATAAAAGTCAGATATAAAAAAAAAATTATTAATTCAGCAATATTTCAGGTAGATAATTTTTTTTTCTGTATAGTTGGTAGAAATATAAAAAATATGGTTTTCTTAGCTCTTATAAGATATATATAAGATTATACTTTTCAAATAGTACAAAAACTAATATGGTTATATTAATAAACACACACATTTTAACCCGTAATTCTTATTTTCTGCATAATTCAATGGTTTTTCTTGAACGTCCACGGTTTTTTTTTTCTTATTTCTGGCGAACTTCATATAGTATTGTTTTAAATAATATTTCAAAAGGCAAAAAATTTATAATGGGTGACGAAATTCGCAGAAAAAGAATATTAAACCTTGAAACTAGCTAAAGATTACAAAAATTCGGTAATATTTCTTAAAAAGTGATGTAATTCATAAAATTTTATTGAATTCTTTTTTCACAAAGTGAATAAACATTTACATTACATTTATTCAAATAAAATTTGAATTAGACTTTTATCAAATGAAATTTGAATTAGACATTTATCAATTGAAATTTGAATTTTACGTTTAATCAAACGAAATTTGAATTAGACATTTATCAAATGAAATTTGAATTAGACATTTATCAAATGAAATTTGAATTAAACCTTTATCAAATGAAATTTGAATTAGACATTTATGAAATGAAATTTGAATTAGACCTTTATCAAATGAAATTTGAATTTGACATTTAATCAAACGAAATTTGAATTAGACATTTATCAAAATGAAATTTGAATTAGACATTTATCAATGAAATTTGAATTGACATTTAATCAAACGAAATTTGAATTAGACATTTATCAAATGAAATTTGAATTAGACATTTATCAAATGAAATTTGAATTAGACATTTATCAAATGAAATTTGAATTAGACCTTTATCAAATGAAATTTGAATTTGACATTTAATCAAACGAAATTTGAATTAGACATTTATCAAATGAAATTTGAATTAGACATTTATCAAATGAAATTTGAATTAGACCTTTATCAAATGAAATTTGAATTTGACATTTAATCAAACGAAATTTGAATTTGACATTTAATCAAACGAAATTTGAATTAGACATTTATCAAATGAAATTTGAATTAGACATTTATCAAATGAAATTTGAATTTGACGTTTAATCAAACGAAATTTGAATTAGACATTTATCAAATGAAATTTGAATTAGACATTTATCAAATGAAATTTGAGTTAAAATGAAATTTGAATTAGACATTTATCAAATGAAATTTGAATTAGACATTTATGAAATGAAATTTGAATTAGACCTTTATCAAATGAAATTTGAATTTGACATTTAATCAAACGAAATTTGAATTAGACATTTATCAAATGAAATTTGAATTTGAAATTTAATCAAACGAAATTTGAATCGGTGTCAAATAACATAAGAAACCTTGATAGAATTTGAGGAAAGTAAGAAATATATCCACTACCAGTCTGACCACCTGATCGGAATATCTGTTTATGCTCCTCAGGGCCCAAGGTCATATAGACTGATATGGGCACAGTAGGCCCTGGCCCTCATGAGTTAAGAAATATATCATTATTTCTAAATCGGAAACTTAGAATTTCTTGAATTCCTATAATTCAAACTCTAAGTTATGAATATTGTCAAATAATAACTAGAAACTCGGAGCTCTTAAGCCTTTCTCATACAATCATATATTTTCTGTAGCTATCATGTCCTTATTGCCCTTATATTCAAGTGGTAATAATTTCTAATGAATCTGTATAGATGAAACGGAACAGAATTGTCTACCTTTTTGTACATGATGTTAAGAAGCATATAAATTTGAAATGTTAAAATGATGCATTTCTGTTGCAAGAAGAATATTTTAATTTGCATTCACAAAGAAAAATATTTACTAGAAAAATTGTTATTCTTTATATTTTTGCTAAATCTTGAATAATTATGAATGTAGTAGACAATTTTTTGTTGAAGAAACTAAGAAAAATGTATCTAAATGCAATATAAAAGTTTCTACAAACATAGTTGCATTCAAACAAGAGATTTCATTTTGTAATTAATATTTTTCAACAACCCTTGTAATTTTATAATCAAGAAGCCTCAAAACGAGCATTTAAATTTTTACTGAATGTTCTTGAATTATCCTTACTGAGAAATAAGATGCTCATAAATTTTGTATTATATACCTCATACTATAAATTCAATATTTCATCTAATTTAATTGATGATTGATTCGTTTAAGCATTTAATTTAGCTTGATTTTTTTCTTTATTTGCATTTACTTTTGTAACCTCATGGTATATTTCAGTGATACACAAAAATATTTTTAAGAATTAAAAATTTAGAATTTAAAATAAATTTTATGCGTATAATTTTTTATGTATAATTGAACTATCATCTTCCTAATATTTCACGGGATTTTTTATGAAAAAACTACTTTTAAAGACATTAGACATTAATGAGCAATTTCTCCGTTACTATACAATAGTATAACTGCAAATATAATATATTTTTCTTTTCAGTTTCTAGTATTTAAATAAGAACGAAAGTCGTATCCTCCTTACATGATTTAATTTCATTCACCTCAAACTGTACATACATAAAATATCCACCACTTTTTACTATTTTATTTACCAATTATGGACTTTATCCATTTAATCAAAAACAGAATATTTATATATTTAATTGTTTCTCTATGTTCTTACTTTCTACGAAATATTTTTAGTTCAAGGTATTTCCATGCTAGATAAATATTATCCATAAAGGTAAATGTTATTGACCTATTGTAACATATTTCTGTGAAGCTGATATTTTGAAAAATGGAGATAATTACATAGTTTTTATGGATAATTTGTGTTCCAATAAAGTAAATATGCATCTCAGAATATAGAAAAACAAATGCGATATATTTATGGTGAAGTCAGACTAAAATCAATTAGATACTTCAGACATAACAAGAAGAATACACCATGTATGTAAGAATGTTTTAAACTATTAGATTAGAGAAGTTAAATATATTTAAAATAACAGATCACAATATCAGACACAATATTTTGCGCTTTTAATCGTATACTTCAGTGAAAAAAGTCTCTGTTGAAGATTCTGAGAATAACTCCAAACGATAATTTACAGACCCTGACTAAATAAATAAGGAAATTTTATTTTGTTGTGACTCAAATTAAAAACTTAATATAAATAAACGAACATATAAACTTTCTTAATTTGTAAAGTGATATTTTTAAATTAATTTTAAGAAAATCTCTTGTTAAAATTTGTATTGATTGATTAAGAGTCTTAATTTTATAATTAACTGCATAACCAAAGACATCAGACAGAGAAAATTACTTGAAAAGAGAGGATATTATTTAGAAAATGTAAGAAACAGTAAACTCATGTACTTGACAACAAATGAAAACTTAAATTCTTGATGACATAAGCTGAAAAATTTTGTTTTTGTATTAAAGCTTCTATGATTCTTGTTTTCTGTTCACTTTCCAGTTTTGCGTATTACTATTATTTTTCATTTTTATCAAAATTCTGCATTTATTATCAGCTTGTAGATTAAAAAAATTGAAATTTATAAAAGAATTCAGCTTTATTGATTACTTTTTTATTTTGAAATATGTTTATCATTTTATGTTACACTGGGATAAACGAGGTATAAAGTCAAAGTCTAAAAATGCACAAATTGTACTTCTTCATACATTTTTTATTTTTATTTTCTCTCTAAAACAATAATAAAAATAATCAGTGCAAATGTTTTTAATTATAAAACAATTAAAATTATTAATGAATTTAATAATTCACCTGCACTTGAATATATATGTTTATTTCTATGGAATTTAAATTTAATGTCTAATCATAATATTTATTAAAATCTCTCAAAAATTGAAATTTTATTTTGTTCCTTAAAGAATTGATAAACATTACAAAGCACCCCAATTTTTATCGCATCAAAGTTTTTTTCAATTATTATAGGCATTTAAATACAAAATGATAGTTATAGTCTTATTTATTCTAAAATGCAGACTTTGTATTGTTCATAAATAGCATAACTGATGTAGGTCATTTCTTTTTTTTTACAGTGAGAAATGTAAAACGATTGTAGCATAAGTCTTATGCTGTAAGACTATATCTCATTTTTAGAGCTGATATTACTGTACATAGTACAAATTCCAATTGTTTGGATTAGATGTAAGATCTGAGTCAGGTAAGGGCATTTTCGATATTTTTTTTTTATCTTTATTTCGCTTGTTTCTGTAGTTTCAGTATGAAATATGAAAGCATAATAATTTTATAACACCATCAAATATTTTAAGAAACAAAATTTTTAAGAATATATGTATTTTGGGAAAGAAACTTTAAAAAATATGATTTAATGAGGGTAAATATTTATCTTATGTTTAAAATAGGTATTCCTCAAAAAAATCTCGTCTGTATCAGATTAGAGAAAATCTACTGTAGCAACAAAAAATGTCATTGCGGAAATTTTTTTTAAGTTTATTTTCTCCCTTTGTGACGGGCTCATCGCGTTTTCAACTAAAAACTCCTCTTGGGTTCTTTGGGGCCGTAAAAGGCAAATTCTTTCCAACCAAATCCAGAAGCGAAGAGTGAGTATGCAAATTAGGAACCTTTTAAATAGCAGAAGTTTAACGTAAGCGTATGACCTATTGAGAAGTGATTATGCTAGTCTGAGTTTAAGCGCGTAAACTGAAGTCAGAGAAGTAAGCCGTTATTCGAGTGTGAAGCTATCCGTGATTGATTGTTATTTGATTGAATATTAACGTCGCACTGTTCAGCTACTCGAGACTTTTGGTGACGGATTGAACCATGGTCAAGTGACGTGGTAGACACCTGAGGAAGCTATCCGTGACAGAGTGATCAAGTCAAGGTGGATACTATTCCACTCGAGATATAGAAAAGACATTTAGGATCTGAGAGAATTGTGGTTAAACAAGAGATTAAGGTAGGATAATTCTAGTATCTATTAAGAATAGGCGGGAACGTTAAATATAGTGGTTAAGGTCACGCTTATTTGGTAATACGTACTGTGTGTTTTCTCACCTCAGATCCTCTAAGTTTAAATATATATAACTATTATCTTTGTATTGTGATAAGTTAAGATCTTAATAAAGATATATTAAGATCATGGCAACGCCTGGTTCTTCATTCACTCCCACACCCCTAGGTCACGAAGATAAGTAAGGCATCACCCACGGGCTAATACCTTACACCTTTGAAAGCAATACATCCTTCTCTCATTTCCATGCTTTTGTGTTTGAATAAGGGCTGCAGTGAGTGAGTAAATATTAACGTCGCACTGTTCAGCTACACGAAGGCTTTTGGTAACAGACCACGTAATTTTGAACCATGGTCAAGGGACGTAGACGACGTCTAAGCCGGCACCCCTCTCCTAACTACCACACCACACCAACGGGAATCTGTGAGCTCTCGACAGATTTAATGTGCATCGCTCCCCTACAAGGCGGGTCTTTACTGGTACTGGGCTCAAACTCGTGATGAGGCCAGCCACGATCCGATACCTTGATCACTCGGCTACCGCGAGTATATAAGGTCTGCAGAGAAACGTTGTTGTTGATTGTGAGTTTCATAGTTGGAGATATTTGAATAGAGTATGGTAGTCGAATCCTGGTTCCTTTGGAGTGGGTGAGTAAATATTACGTCACACTGTTCAGCTACACGGGGGCTTTTGGCGACGGACCACATAATTTTGAACCATGGTCAAGTGACGTGGACGACACCTGAGCTGCCCCCTCTCCTAACTACCACACCACACCAATGGGAGGACGTTTCAGCTCTCGACAGATTTAACGTGTATCGCTGTCCTACACGGCCATGATCCGATACCTTGACCACTGGGCTACCGCAGCCCCTGGTTCCTTTGGAGACCTATGTGCAGAACAACAGAGCTGAATGTTAACGAAACAAAATTCATTAGAATGATGGGATTTGAATATTATGCAAATCAGTGTCGTCGCACTATAAAGCAAAACGATGGCTACTGGCGACGGACCTCGTAATTTTGAACCATGGATAAGTGACGAGGACGAACATTAGTTGATATATCCTCTCCAAACTACCACACCACTCCAAAGGTGTGACATATTTTGCGTACATAACGTCCTCTACATGTTAAGTCATCAGCGGCACTAGGGCTCGAACTCATGACATTCCAGGCGCAAGCTTGTGACTATGACCTCTAAGCTACAATAGCCGTATTATTTGGATGGAATACCTAATGAAATGTTATCGTTATCATTTGATTGGGTTTGAGGTCCGTCTCAATACCTTTTCAACCCCTTCCTCGTTTTCATTCAAGGTATTGATACAAAATTTTATTTAACATTTTATGAGTTATGAATGGAAATCTAAATACATTTACAGGAATGCTACCAATATAAATAGAAGATCATTAACAAGTTTATTCTAATTGTAACACAGATTCATCAAAATAAATGGGACACTTTAATAACTTCCACAATTCTCATGGATTAATTTATTATAGTATTAATGTTAACATATTACTCAAAGTTAACTAAGATGTGGTGTTAATGGATTAATTAATTAATTAACATAACTAGTTAATTAACAAAATGAAATTTTTCCGTTTTTGAATCCTAGTTTTTGCATTTGATTTCCCATTTTAAATTTAACGTAAGTGTCAAATTCATAACTTTCTGCTTTTAGTGGTTTGAAGCACGGACTCTCTAATATCAAATGTGTGAGCATCTCAAACATTAAACTATAAAAATGATTCTACTAAACAGTTCCAAAGTTTTTTTGCACCAAAAGACAGATATTTTTACACCTCTAAAAACAAAAATTGAAAAGTAATACTGTAATAACAGTGTGAGTTATTAAACATCGATAGAGAAAAGAAAGATAGATTATAGTGTACCAGAAAATAAAAATTCATACAATTTTCTCTTGTAATTCAGGCAATATTTTATTCTAAAATACAATCAGACAAAACATCGGACATAATAGTTCCTTAATTTATTAACACTACAATTTAAATCCTGTTTAAAAGTGTTTACGATTAGCATTGATATTCCAGTTTTGTCCAGAAGCAATCATCTTTACAGAAGTTATTATGGTTATGGGTACTTTATTTTTAGTGGCTGTACAAGATTTGAAAATAAAATATTAATATTGTTCGAGAAATATGTTTTTACAACCCTAGAATTTAAATAATTCTGCTCATTCTCGTAACAATTTTATTTTTTTGTTATAAATGTATTTTTTAATGTGTGTAATCATTTTATGTATCAACATAATGATTATAATAAGCATTTCTTAAAAAAAAACATTCATTTAAAATAAGCATTAAATTCAATTAAAATAATCCCTTAACTATAAAAATAAAAATTTAAGTGATAAGTTCTGTTCTTTTCTGTTTGTAAAGTTCAATTTTAGATGCATGAATTCCATTATTTGAATCTCAAACTAAAAAAATAAGTTAAATGTTAATCAAAAAAAGTGTGTTGTTTCAAATATTGAAGACTAAACTACAGCACCACTTAAAATCTTATGTTCCAAGCTTTTATGTTATCCATGTATCAATATTAGGAATAAACTGTATATTTTACGAGTTTATTATTTTGAAAAAAAGCTTCCTTTTAAGCGAATCATTTGATGACAGCATTGAGAGATATAACTTGTTTTTAAATAATACATTTGCTGTAATATCTAAATGTTTATGATTATGAAATTTCTTGTGTTAATATCATCATTGTAATACACATACAGTACTCAAAAATATATAATCCTCTCACACATAATCACCAAGCATACTTGAGTAGCATTTTCAAAAACAAAAGAAAGCAATGACAATTATAGATATGATTCCTTCATAAAGGCTATTGCACTAAGCGCTTTACATCTTGCAACGTTTTGGAGAGTCCTTCTTTTGAGTACTTTGAGATACAAGGTTCACAAAAATCGATAGCTTCGTCTCGGTATGTAAGAAAAAGAAAAGATAAAAAATAAGTTTCCTTGAAGAACAAGTCTGCGTCTTAAAAGATATTGCAAGATGAGTAGACAAAATTTTGCATTTGTAAGAAATATTCGTTACATAATAAGAAAGAAAAACAAATTCATCAACAATAATAAGCAATTGAACTTATCTGTGTGAGAAGTATAGTGATTTCTGAAATTTATGTTAAAATTTTTACAAATTGTGATATGGTCTCTCTTTGATGACCATATCTTTGATTGTCGGCGTGAATTAGAGGTGTGGGATTTTCAAAATGAATAGACATTTTAAAATTCTTAATATGAATTTATTAAGAATATAACTTAAACTTCTAATAATTTGATAAATTTATATAAGGGAGAATCTAAAAAAAAACACACAGTGATAGTTAAGCCGGGGTAATTTGACCCTTTATCTAAATAACTATATTATCCCCTACTAATTTGATAATAAGAGCCCTAATATCAAATAATCAGTCCTATTTTTAATCCAAAATAAGGTTCTATCACGTACAAACGCTGGGGGGCGTGCAATGGTATCACCTTTTATCAAGACTGAAAATCTCGGTAACTTTATGATAGGCGTCAATTTACACTCGTATTTTTTCCCAAAAAAAAACTTTTCCTAAATTTCCATACTGCTTACTGAAACTTCTGTTCTTTTAAAAAATATCTTTTTGCATTTCATAATCGATTTCACTTCTTGGATTTTGGTTTGGGAAAAAATTTCCCTTAATCTTGGCCGTCAAAGAACCCAGAGGTTATGTTACAGAAAAGACGCGTGAGCCCGTCACAAAATAATGAAATAAAGTTATTTTAATAAGTGCGCATATATAATTCATTGTTTGTTTGTTTTTTTTCATTTTAAAATTTCATCAACAATTTGATATGTGACGTAGAAGAAAGATTTTAGTAAGGAAATATTCCATACATAATAAAAAAGAAATATAATTTGGCATCAATTAATGAAGAAGTTTAATTTAAATCTCCGATAAGAGAAATATCATGACTATTTTATTTTAATGTAGAACAATCACTCTCTTAATGAAAATTATTTAAAGTAAAATTATTATGAAAAATACATTTTTGCAATACACATAAATTTAATTTTTAATTTTCATGAATAAATTTCATTGAATTTAATATTCAAAAGATTGGCTGTAATAAATTACTCAACTTCTCGTGTTTTTAGTAAATATATTGTTTGTTAAATATATATTAATTCCAAAAGCTTTAATAACTCTATATAAAAATGCATTGTTTGGTGATTTTACTTTTAATTCTGTTCATCAAACGTGAAAATTTTCGAGAAATCTTATTACAAACATTTTTATTGGTTATTATCAGATTAATAATAAAGTTTTCAAAGGCAATTAAACTAATCTTGAAATATAGAAATTATTTTTTTATTTTTAAATTTAACTAAAATATCCCTCATGTTAAAATATATTGTTGTATAAATTTTTAAAACTAAAAAAAAAGGCTCTTTCGAGCCAATTCTTATTTTCTGAAATTCAATATAAAGAGTATTTGTGAGAATTAAACTTTACTGGCAAGGAAATCCATGAACAGTTAAGGTATCCGACTATGTTCGAACTGTGATTTTAAAAAACGCATAAATGAACAATTTTCATGATATTTAGTGTCACTTAGATTAGAAAACATGTATAAAATTATTTTAAGGACATTTTGACAAAAAATATTTATTTAGATGGAATATTTTGTCAAAAAATGAACTTAGAATAACCATTTTTCAAAATGTTCTCCTTTTATAAGAAATGCTTCTAAAATAATAATATTTTGTGTGTGTGTGTGTGCTTTTATAAAGTAAAGACTTCTCCAGAGAGTGTGAACTATGGTTTTTGAAAAATTCACATTATTTTCAGAGTTACAACCCATTAAAATAATTATCGGCGTTTTTTTTCTAAAAATTTCTCCCCTCTGTTGTCGTAAAACATGGATAAACCCACACTTCTAAGTTATATATTTCAAACATTCTAGTTGAGCTTCAGTACAGAGGTCTGAGCTATATGCAGGCAAAATATTATCGTAATAGAAGCATTTTTCACAAAAAAAGAATATTTTGAAAATGGGTCATTCTATGTTCATTTTTTGTCAAAATATTGTACTTAAATAATTTTTTATTGTAATAATATTCTTAAAACAATTTTATATACATTTTCTAATCTAAGTGACACTAAATATCATAAATATTATCCATTTATACGCTTTTGCAAAATCACGGTTCCGCGAACGTAGTCGGATACCTTAAGATTGATGGTGATTATGATCCTATATGATTATTTAGTTTTGTTCATCGCTTAAAAATTAATACTTTTTAATTTTAAAAAAAGTTACAATTATTACAATATATGTCTAATGCATTCAAAAATATTTGATAAGAACAAGAAAAATAAATCTCCGAATTTTTTACTCGTTAAATAATAGATTCGTTCATCATCCTTTTTATTTATTTATCCATATACTTTATTTATTTTAAAATAAAATAAAACATTTTTGTTATTTTAATTTACTTAACGGGCTAATAATGCATAAACGTAATGAACGGAATTAAGCTTCTTTATCGTCGTTTGTTGCATTATGCTAAAATTTAAAAAATACATTTTAAGTTAAAACAGGTGTATTTTTACAAAAAATAATAATAATCATTCAACAATTATGATCATTATTATGTTACTTATCTATTTCATATTCATTCACAAAGTGATAAAAAATCCGGTGTATAACGCGCACTTTTAACACCACAAAATAGGATCGAAATTTACAGGTACGCGTTATACGCCGGGTATAAAAATAAGAGCTTTAAAAATAAAAATAGAAATGAATATAGAAAAAAATTAGACTTTAACATACATCGAAATACTGTTTATTTAATGGAAATGACATTCCTTATATGAAAAGGGTCGTAGTTCTAGAAGTATACTATTTTTTCTAAAGCTTGAAACAAACTTCGAATAATTGACTGAAAAACGTATAAGAGCATTACACATATCATATATTTCAGGTTTCTTTGCAAAATAGGGGTGTGCGTTGCATGACGAACATACCAAAAAACTAAGAATTGCAACTTGAAAGTATGGGTGAGCGTTAGACGCCGGATTTTACAGTTAATGGAATCTAATCCATGAGCATTTCTTTTGCATTAATGAAAGTTTTGTGGGAATGAATAAAAAAAAATGATTTTTCAACACATCCCCAGATTTATGTGAAGATATTTTCCCAAGCCTATTTTATTGTTTTCTAAATTTTGTTTTTCTGCTCCAGTTGAGATTTTAAATATAAATTATATACATTTTCCCGACCCCATTATTACTATAGAAGAATTAACTTAAAAATATCTCTTTTTTGCGAGATATTTAAGTTAAATAAACGAGATACTTCCATTTAACGTCAATGAAACGTCATACAATTCATGATTATTTCCTAACATTGTTTTGGTTCAATGACTGAACACCTGTTTTGAATTTAACTAATGACGCTGGCATGTGAACAAAGAAAATCCTTCATTATATCGAAATTCTACTTCAATGACTACGATCCAAATTAATCACCAATGCTTGTTCCCGAACTGCGTCACTAGGTAAACAAAAGATGTCTACATAGGATTACCGGACAACGTGATAACATTTATAGATGATATCTCTCATTCTGCCTTTTTCTATAGTTCCTCTCTTGAAGGATCAGTTTCAAACTTCTCTTCCAGAACGCTAGTTTGATTTTCAATTCGTTCCAAATCTGTTTCCGATGGTCCAAAAGCGATCCCGTCCGTTAGATTTCTTTTTAACTTGCACTGAAAAAGCAAGAGAACAGGAAACCCTTGAACCATCCAAAGATTTTGCATACTGGGTACGATAATTATATTGTAATTCAAGCCGCAGTATATTTAGTAGTTAGGCACAAGTGCGCCTTTGTATCCACAGCTCTGGAGAAAAATTCGTTAGGTATGAATATCCTAATCTTTTAACTAAATTATACAGAACATATTCTAATAATAGATAGTAATAATAGTTTATAAAAATAACATGATTTAGTTCAATAAGGTATCCAATGTGTTAAAATTTAATCTATTTTTTCAATTCCTACTATATATATATAATCTATCTTGTTCAAATTTTCAATCGTTAATAAAATTCTTTCTATTCATCCATTCAAGTTCAAATGCATTTTTTAAAACTTGTAGTGGATGACACTTGATGCTAGTACAGTTTTTTCAAATATTAATTCATTAGTTCTATTTAATTAATGAATAAATAGTAACAAACAAAAATAATTGTCCAATAGCAGAAAAAAAGGGAAAGCTTTGGTTGCGTCCTTGTAGCGCAATGGATAGCGCGTTGGATTTTTGATCCAAAGGTCATGGGTTCGAATCTCACGTGGAATGGCCTATTTTCTGAGAACGTGACTTCTTTTTTGCTGTACTATTTTATTAGAAAAATTCAATTTAATGGATGAATAAATAGTAACAAACTCTAATAAAAATAGTCCAACACACCCTATATAGAAAGGAAAATGGAAAATTGCAAGGAAAATCGCTTTCTATTTTGTCACTTAATAGTGGGATTCTGTCAAATGTATATACATATTTATATTAATTGTAACTATTTAATAAAAGGTAATTAAAATAAAAATTTTCTTTGCTGACCTAAGTAGGAATTGACTTTAAAATTTTTTATATTACTTGTTATGAAACAATTAGTACATAATTTAGTTATATATTTTTGGTTACCTGACTAGTGGAGGATATAATTGATAAATGACACACAACATCGTTAGCTGAGTTTTTGAAGACTGTTCAGAATATATTCTCCTATAAAATTTCTAAAGGGACTTATTATACTTGATTAATATCTTTCTTTGATTCAAACATAAAATTGGAAGCTGTGTTTTCGGAATAACACACAAACTTCATTTTAGTAACCTAAATTCAAACTATTGATAAAACTGAGTTAATATTAGATCCAAAACAATTAGTTCCCCTCTGCTTTTAAAATAAGTATTATTTTTAGTAATGATTTATTCCAATATGTTAGTTTAATCAACCTTTTGTTGAACTCCTTCAAACGCTGTAAAGAGCAAACAGCATAAATATTTAGTTCCTTACTTCATAAGAACTTTTTAAAAATCAATATATTAATGATTATGAGTACAAGAAGTATGTAAGAATGGCCTCACAATTAAAAGTTTGTCCTACAATGAAAGGTAGTTTTTTTAAATCTAAAAAAATAAATAAAAAATATTTTGTGAATTTTTAAATGTTTCTCTTAATATTTTTATTTGAATAAATATTAAACTACCGTATTATTTGGAGTATAACACTATCCTATACTTTCAAGCTGCCTTTTTCCAGTTTTAGATATATTTGCCGAATAACGCGCACCCCCTTTTTTATGAAGAAACCTGAAATGTACGTGCACAATGCTCTTAAGTTTTGAAATCTTTTTAGGTATTATTCCAAGCTTTAGAAAAAAATAGTATATTTCTAGAACTATAAATTTTCAAGTTGATTAGAAGGTCATTTCTTTTAAATAAATAGTATTTCGATATATTTCGAAATTTAATTTCTTTCTATGCTCATCTTTTTTTAGTTTTAATTTTGTACCCGGCGTATAAACGCACCCGTAATTTTCGATCTTATATTTTGTGTTCAAAGGGCGCGTTATACGCCGGATTTTACGGTACTTTTTCCGATTTTGAATCCTATACATTTCATACTCTAAAATAATTGCCAACTTTATCCAAGTAAAGCAAAATATTTATTTTTTTAGTTTTTACTAAGCTGGCAGTTCCAGCCAAGCTCAGCAACGTTCTTCAAAAAGAACGCGAAAAGGGTTAAAAATATCCTGCTTCAAACAACTTGTCTAGCCTAAAATTTTTAAATCTGAAAAAATGGCCGGAGAAATCATTGATGTCCACGGCAAGGATTGCCAAGAGAAACGATGCGCTGTCGTAAGGCAATTCAGCGCTCCTGAAGGTCATGGAAAGACTGTGCCATTGCCAGTAACAGCCCCTGGGAATTTACAATGTCCACTGGAATTCTGGATTCATTCTGAGACCACTCCACTTTTATCAGCTGTTTCAAAAGGTATGTTACATTTTTGTAACATTTGAATACACACGAAGTTTAAAATGATATTTAGGATTATATTTTCAGCAATCAATCCCGCAAAAATGTTGTTTTATATTTATACGTAATTATAATAATTCTAAATTTAGAACTAAAAGGTTTAAGATTCATTTAAAAATTTGATGGAAGTAAATCTTGAAATGTTACATTATTTTTAAATTGTTAAAACAGTTTTAATAAGATTATAGGTTATAGTTTTTTAAAAAATGTCAAAATCTTTGCCAGTAAAAATAGTCGTGTGTGTGTACGTATACTATATATATATATATATTGTGCAATATTTCATTAATTATATACACTGGTGTGCAAAACTTAAGCAACAATGTAAAAATTTAGCAGATAGCCATGAAATTGCAGAAAAGGAGGTCTGGAGATCAGTACAGTGAACACGTAAGTCAGTAGAAACGTCATGCGTATGCAAGTATCAGGAACAAAACGTCAGAAGCGATGTGAGCGTACGCAAAACGCGTGATGTCGGCGCGCGCTGCTCAACAGTAGAATGAAATGAAGGACGGAGACGAAAATTTACCATTTTTTGCAAGTGCCAGTGGTCAGTTCGTGAAATATGGCTAGGAAATCATCTGGATGACTTCCCCGTGGAAGAATGATCGGAAGCTGGAGGAGGGCGACTGTCACCAGTGTAGCTGCAGAGTTCCGGAATCAACAAAGTGTCGTTTAACGCGCTTGGAAAGCGTTAAAAACCACAGGCGTTTGTTAGAAAGGTTGGTGGTGGCTGCCTGGGACGCAACTGGGGGATGACCGATATATCACCCTGCAGGCGAAAAGTTTGGGTTGCAAGCTCCATTGCTCAGAAACTCTGTACAGCAACAGGTCACGGTAGCGGTTTACGGGCCGACCCCTTTCAAAAGGGGCCTTTCACCCGCCGTCCTGAACCTGCCCCCCCCGTTGAAAGATGCCCACCGAAGCCACCGTTTAAAGGGTGGGAAAGAGCAAAAAACTGGACAACTGATCAATGGGTCGTATTCTTTTTACGGATGAGAGTCGGTTCAGTACCAGGATTCTAAACGCGTTTTTTTTAGAAGAGGGGCCCCGGTTTTATCCCAGTAACATAAAGGAAAGACATCGTTACTGTGGTCCTGGAGTTCTTTTTGGGGGGAGGCTTTTGCTGAACGGCGGAACTGATTTTCCATTTCGACAGAGGGTCTGAAACCCGGGGGGATCGCTATTGTGAGGAGGATTCCCCCATATCATTTTTTCCGGGTGCCATTGGAACTTCATCTTTATGGATGACAATGATGCCACATCGCATTCTTGCTGTTGAGGAGCTGCGGAAAGTGAAGATATCACTCGAAGGGAGGCCACGTCCCCCCCAGTTTAAAAACCCATCGAACATGTGGGATGCTTTGGGGGCTTTGCCAAGATCCATATACGTACAACCAACAACTCAAACGATGTTGATTGGTGACTCACCTCCAAAAATGTTGCACCAGCTGGTTCGGGGCGGAGACGGTGAAAAGCAACCATTGTAGTAAGGGGGGGGTAAAAACTATATTAAGGGAACATCTGCTTGTTGTTCTTCCTTTTGGGATGAAAACTGAGTCACGATACTATGCGTTCAAAAAGTTGTTTTTGTTTGATTCCATACCGTATGCTTTTACCTTTTTCAGCGCCGATGTTTTCGTCATCCTTTACGCAAATTTTTCCCCCTCATTTCAGAATTTCATGTTCTGATGTTTTTTCGTGAAGTTATAATAAACCCACCTGTTGCAAGTTTTGCCACCGGTAAATAACGAAATTTTTCTATAAATCTGCCCTTTGAATTTTAAAAAAAATACACATTAATTTACAAGTTATATTAAAAAATATTTATAATTATAAGAAATCGTTGTAATTAAATCAAATATACACAAATATATCTTTTCTGTAAATTAGATGCTTTGTTATAAATTTTTCAGATTCATTTGCATGTCCAATAATTTGAGATTTACTGATGCATCTAAATTTGATTCGGTATTATTTATAAGAATGCATTTTAATGAATATATTTGAAAATAAAGAATATTTTTTAAATAATTTTGAAAACTATAAATATTAGTTCTAATTTTAAACTGGATGTTTTTTTTATATGTATTTTGGAAAAAAACAACCCCAAAAAATTTTTATGTTTTATATATATTTTTAACTTTTCAAAAGGTCCACTTCCTCCTAAAGGAGACTATGTTATTCCTGGATGTAATTTTCCAAAAAAAGAAGATCCCATCAAAGTACAAGATGTTTCAGATGACAAAGAAGAAACCTCATGTTCCATTGCCTGCCAAGTTTTCGTGCCATTCATGATTGCTGGTTTTGGTACAGTGGCAGCTGGATTACTGCTTGATATTGTTCAAGTGAGTGTCAAATGACAATCAAGTTAATATCAAATTAATTATTTGAATAAAAATTCAGAAAAAAGAATAATCTGAAAGATTCAAGAGAGAACAGAACAACAGAAATGTTTCAGATTAAAAAATTATTAAAATATAAAACCAATCGGTATAAACCAGTCAAATTGTAAAAACCTACATCAACCATAACAAGAAGAAATTGTAAGCAATGGCATAATTTTAAAATTATTCGTATTTGATATTAATAATAAAAAGTTTTGTTGATTTGTGGAACTTTTCCTTTTTTTTAAGATTGCCTTTATTATTTCAGAAATTAATTCAAAAGGAATTTTATATCATGAATTTTAGATTTTTCCCTTCAAAATACTTCAGTTGATTTTTGAAGGTAATATTGTGTACTCTCCTTTGCTTATATGAGTATACAAATATTTTTTCTTGTCTTAGACATTACCTTAATAGTTTTTTAAAGTTTGCTCTATTTTTGGATTATGTGAAAATGCTCCATTCCTAAGACCCTTTAATAGTTCCATTTCCTTTCGTTGATTCTGCTATGAAAAGTCACTATTTTCTAGACTTGTCAGTTTTATCTTTAATTACCTTATCTTAAATGAAATTTTAGAACAGTTTGATTTTCTTGATACAATGCATAGATCTATAAAAATTCAAAAATGTATTTTTTAATTGTTTATACATGTAAGAAATCGTTCTGTACAATTTCTCTCATAATAATTTTCGAAACGTGCATTTCCTGAATTTTTCAATGCTAAAAAGCCTATTCTACATAAATTATGCTACTTTTACAATGAACCAACATCAGCCTAATTCACGTTTGTGATAGCATTAAAATTCATCATTTATAGAACTGGAATGTATTTCAAGAAGTTCCCGAGATGTTTGTTTTAGTTCCAGCTTTGCTTGGACTGAAAGGCAACCTTGAAATGACCTTGGCTTCAAGAATCTCTACCTTAGTAAGCATAAAAATTAATTTTTACTTATATTTTAAGAAACATTTTGTATAATTTTTACTAAACTGTTGCTTTACAATTCATAATACCAACACACTCAAATTCTTTCTTTTTTAATAATTATTTATTAAGACTTAAAACATTTCTTATCATAACAAACTTATTTCTTTTCACACATGATTTTAATAATATTGATTCCTGCACATTTTCTTATGAACTAATTATTTGTCTTCATAATTTCAGGCTAATCTTGGTTCCATTGATACTCCCAGAGAACAGTGGAGAATGGCATTTGGAAATGTGTGTCTTTTACAGGTACGGTTTCTTGTTCACTTTCGATTTCCTTAAGAAGTTACTTAATTTGTATAATAGTTTTATGACAAACAAGAATAATTTCAGATTAAAAACTTATTATTAGCATCAGGAAAAAATTGCATTACCTATAAATAGGTTGAAATGATATATGAGTATGATATATGAGTAAATGATATTGTAGTGTGTTTGAAAATCGTGCTTATCGAACTTTAATTTTGAAGAAACGTTGACAATGTGTTGATAAATCATCACAAAATAAAATGTAGATTCCCAATTTAATTATTAAATTTTTAATACTTTTAACACATTTAATTTTAATTGTTATTTTAGAAAAGTTCGACATTTTATTATTTAAATCACTTTTATTTCATCGCTATATTAATTATTTGTCTCATCAAGATATTTATATTTTTTTAATTATTTTTGTTGTGCACACGTTTTACATTAAATCCAAGTTTTAATCAATTTGTAAGTATAAATAATGCATAACTGCTTAAGGGTCTCAGGGGTGTTAACTTTGTCTCGGGGGCTAAACATATAAATAATTTCCAAATAAATATGTTTCTTTCAAATTAAAATTAAATAATTCGAATCTTTTACACATTATTTATAAAAGAATGCGGCTTCAAAAAATTGAAAAATGTTTAACATATAATCATAATTTAAAAAATTATAAGCATATGAAAATAAGAAACATTTCTGTAAGAAATATTAAGTTTTACGTTACGCATGACATTTTCTAAAATATAGTTGATCGAATTACTATCAATAAGTTGATATATTAAGTAAAATGTATCCTTATTACATTGTAACTATTTTTGTACAAAAAGAATAATAAATTAAGTCTTGTACATCAAAGGCTACTATTTTAGAAAATAACATACGCAACGTAAAAATTACTTAATATCTATTACAAAAATGTTTATTTTCATTTGCTTAAAAGTTTTCAAAATATGATTATACTTTAAACATTCTGTTCTTTTTGAAACTTCATTCTTTTATAAATAATTTTGTAAAAGATACGAGTTATTTAATTTTAATTGCAAAGAATTATATCTATTTGAAAATTGGTTATACGATTGGATATACTCGTATTTTCAGCCCTCGAGACAAAATTAACACCCCTGAGACCTCTTAATAATAACATCACATCTAATAATCACACTAACTGCAAATTATACAACAATTATGTAGTGACTAGTAATATAATAATACGAATTTTCTTTTCTTTTCAGTGTCAATCCCTTGTCCTCGGTTTAATTGCATCTGTATTTGCATCAGTGGTGGGTTGGATTCGAGAGGGAGAATTGAACGTTCATAACATACTTTTATTATCATCTAGTAGCTTAGTGACAGCATCTGCAGCTAGCTTTCTCTTGGGTAAGCATCATTCATAAATGTTTTAATGGCAATCAAAAGTTGAGGTACAACAGTTTTTCGACGCTCAATTGCTTGATGAATAAGGTTTAAGTACAAATATATGATTCATACGATTTATACATATAAATAAAATGATAATTAACTTTAAAAAAAATCTGATGAAAGGATCCTACTCTGCCCCTATTTTTTAAGAATTGGACACATATTGCAATCGGAGGAAACTAAAATATTATTAACCCTGTCTAGGAGATGTTTACTCACGTACGATTCTCTTTGTGCGTTGAATGGTTGATAAGCAATTGGATGAACAAAAATAAGGTTTTCTGCAAAACGACTTAATGTGTCTTGTTGTGGGATCTAAAGGCTCTAAGATGAATTTAAATCCAAAAATTAAATGTCAAGTACATGGTTTCATGCAAATCATAGATAACAATCCTCGTGCAAGGCTGCTTTCTAGCTGTTAGATTAGAAGAAAATAGATACTGTCCTTCGGATTATTTCAAATAGCTACCGTAAAATCCCGTGTATAACGCGCACCAATACTTTCAATTTGCAATTTTAAATTTCTAGGTATATTCGCCGCATAATGCACACCCCATTTTTACAAATAAATCTAAAATGTACTTGCGCAATGTTCTTGTGTCTTGAAGTCATTTTTTCGAGGTATTATTCCAAGCATTAGAAAAAAATAGTATACTTCTAGAACTTCAATGCTTTAAGTTCATAAGGAATGCCCTTTCTTTTAGATAAACAGTATTTCTATATATGTAGAGGTCTAAATTTTTCTGTGCTCATCATTTTTTTTTAAAGCTCTCTTTTTTATACTCGGCGTGTAACGTGCACCCATAAATTTCTGATCTTATTTTTTATGTTCAATGAGCGCATTACACGCCAGATTTTACGGTACTTATTTTTAAGTCAAAATGTACCTTTTTTTTCTTCCTTAAACATGCTAATTCAGGTGGCATTTTTTTTTTTCTTCTTTTTTCTTCACAATACTAATTTACTTCGTATAAGTAACAATACTTAAATTTGAGAAACGAAAATTTTTAGGTTTTTTTAATTTAACAAAACACAGAGTGAGTACAAATGACGGATCCGATTTTTAAAAAATCACACTATCGGAACTACTGCACATATTACAATAAGTGATACATGAACGTAAAGAGAAACATGACAAGTTTTTTTTGTTACAATTGTTCGATGTGTAACCCTCTTGTTACACGGCCTACGTTCAATCTGTAACACAGTTCGTTCCATACTTCTTGTGGCATCACTCTATCAATGGTTAGTAATGCTGCACAAATGCTTACTTGTCATCAGTTATTTGTTGTGTCAATTGCAAATGATAGGGTTTGAAAGTTGAAAGTTAATTTTTTTCGTAAAATTTTCCTTACCGTTTTCTGGGGCATTCCAAGCTTACAGGCGGCAACACTCGTAGACTTCCGTAGACTTCGAAAAAAACTCTGTCTCACCCTCTCCTCTTCTTCTTCCGAGACGCTTGGTCGGATGCTGATTTTCTTTTTACGCACAAGCAGCCTGTTTTCTTAAATTAATGATACTATCGCAAAATGCTCTTGTTGGTTGTGTAAAAAGGTTGGTGCCATTTCTAAATGCGCTTAGTACAAATATAATCGAAAGAAAAACGTGCATACTCTAATACGCAAAAACTCTTCTTTGTCATTGTCATCATGTATGGATTTCAATAAAAGCGATCTCGAATGTGCTGTTGATCATTGGTGGGGAAAAACGGAATATTTCTCTTTACATTCCTGTATCACTTATTGAAATATATACCGTAGTTTTAAAATATGTTTTTTAAATCGGGTTCATCATTTGTATTCACCCTGTATATTTCGATTATTTTTTTTAGTAAAACTATTAATTTTTTGAAATTCTACAGAATTTTTTATAAAGTTACTTACTTATATCTAAAAATAGATTTTTTTTAATCAATGAAAATTTGTGTCTTAAAAAAAACACGAAACCGTGTGTCTAACTTTTAAAATACGGCATACATATGCTGTATCCATTCCCCTTTTTTTTACTTCATCTGCCATACAACTGGTACACCTCACACAGTTGCAGTTAAGAAGCAGTTAATTCCCGCCCTCTTTTTGAATGACAAATTGCGTTCGAATCGCTAGGTACAGCAGTTGTACCACAGCAAAATAAATGAGAAAATTAATTTTGCGGTACAGCGTAAGTATCACTAAGTTTTAATGGTTAATATTGTATAAAGTGGAAGAATATTTTTATCGAATTATAAAATGAATGCAGCATTGCTAAATTATATCTTCGTACTCAATAGGATTTTATATTGCTAAACAATATTTTAAATAGAAAATAACTTTAACAAAACTGAGATTAAATCCTGTTTTTAAAATGCCACATTTTATTCAATCCTATCGTTATAAATCATTAAAATTCTTACGAAATCTAAATTCAAAAGCGCATCTCTTTGAAAAACTTAGGTAATCCAGGTAATGATGTCACCGCTATTCTGCATCGTATTGATTCTAGATTATAAAACGTACGTCAACCCTTAAAAGGATACTTCAACGACAGCCTAACAAAGTCCACGTAAAGTTTTTCTTTCTTTTTTTAAGATAAAGTATTTCCACCTGTTGTAATAGTTATAGATAAACGAATTGAAAATGGAGAATGTTCCAAAGATAAAATATTCCAGAACTTTTCATTAAAATGCATTGTTTTAAGTACTTCTTATTCGAAATTTTATATTGTGATAGGATGAGAACTTTATTGATATTTTTCTAAAAGAATACGCTTAAGTGTTCGAACGAAAATAAAAGAAAATGATAAATAAATAAATGTGTGAAAACAGCATTATCTTTATTTTACATTTTCGAGAAAAACATGATATTTTATACTAGACTTTTCTAGAAAATTTATATAAAATATAAAAGTTAGTTTTAAAAGTAGAGAAGTAGTATATATTTCTTCGAAATATAACTTTGAAATTTTTCCATATAAAATAAATAAATGTAATATTTTCTTTAGAAAATAATGCATAATTTCTAGACCCAATGCAAGTTTATACTGTAATTGTTATAAGTATTATATTTTCAAATTGATCTCTCATTTTATCTTTATTTCGTGCAATTAATTGTTAATAAAAAATTAGTATTGGCTTTATAGAAGAGTTTCCACCATCTGAAATATTTTGCTCATTCTTATTACCTTCGATGTTACTTAATTTTTATTACTTCTATTATTTTTAAAATTCCAGTTTCCTAATGAGAAAAATTAGCTATTTCTTTGACCTTTATTTAATAATTAATTAATATTTTTTCGTAATCTCATAAAAGCAAATGTTACTGATTTTTTTTCTTTTTTGTCTAGAATGTTTGAACTGAAAAAACTTTCCATCGGCACTTATTTATACTTCGCTTGTTTTAGAATAAATATGCACTTATTTATTCTTCACTTGTTGTTTTTAAAACTATTTGATGTTAAAAAATATATATTTCTTACTTGCACTTAATCATTAAGAAATAAACGTTTCCTGTGAAATTTTTTTAGATGTAATGAAATTCAAGAACTAAGTTGAACATGAAGTTTAGGAATAGCTCTATTAAAATACTTGCATTTTTTATAGTTAGAACTTATTCGCATAATACACTTCTAGTCATCCAAAATATAACTTTAAGAAGGATAAGAGGTAAAGCGAAATTTACTAGAGAACCAGTGGCGTAACGTACACCCCCGTAACCCACGCATAGCGGGAGGGCCAGTATTCTAGGGGCCCAAAGCCTGTTGGATTCCAAGAAAGTATTTCACCAATTAGGCACAAAGCCTGAGTTTGTAGGGGCTCTAAATTCTCCGTTACGCCACTGTAGAGAGCTAATTCAGTGGCGTAACGTACACCCTCACATTGGGAACATTGCACTTCGAAAAATAAATTTTTTACTGTATTGTTGTAAATGTGTTTTAGTTATACGTGTAATTCAAATTAAACTAACATTAGTGTAACTTCTGTTGCTGCAGATTGGATGATATGTTAGGATTGTAAGATTTAACAAACGAGTATGCTCCCTGCCGCCTCGCGCACCACGATCGATCACTCACCTTTGTTCTTCACAGTGAACTTTGTTATTTTGAGTTAAAATGAAAACCTTTTTGATCAGTGATGTACCCAAAATATTGTGCCTTGTGCCATCAATGGCATGCGTGCCACTGGTATGCCATTTCTGCTCTAAATACATCTTGCTGGGTACGAATTTTTTTTTGATAAATTACTTAAGTTACCAAACACTTTACTGTACTTCTTTATAATATACACTAAAATTTATAATTTTAAAACAATGTGACTTTGAAAATAGTGTGGTAATTTAAATTTGAATGGAAAGAAGTGTTTTGAAAAAAAATAATTACTTGGGGAGAATTGAATGTATTGAAAAAGAGTCATTGTAAATGCAGGAAAATATATATAAACATTATAAGAGTTTAAAAAAGTCTGGTTTAAATAATTGCTACGGCTATGGTATGTAATTGTTTACGTTATTTTTTAAATTTATTTTTCTCTTCATAAATGAAATTTCTTTACATAAGGAGATTAATCGATTAATTTTAAAAATATGTATAACTATTCCATATTTATTTTCATTGAAATATTTTTAAATTATTTTTAATTCGCTTCCAAAATATTTCTTATTCTTTTCACAGGAACCATTACCATCTTTGTGGTTGTATTTTCTCGTAAAATTAACATAAATCCTGATAACATTGCCGCTCCCATCGCAGCTTCACTCGGAGATGTAGTGACATTAGCTCTTTTGTCATTTATCTCCAGGTTTATCTTTGCTAGATCAGGTAAGGAATCATTTTTTCAAGTTGTAGAAGAAAAATAAAATAATTCTAATCTTTTCTTTTGGTGAATTTTAGAACATGTCTCTATTTATGTAACAAAAATTGGAATAAAATTTATGTTCTAAAGTTTTAAAAATGTATTTTTTGATAATCATATTTAAAATCGTTTTATGTTAAGTAGAGTCTAGAACAAAATCTATTATTTAAAAGTATATGAAAATTTTCCATGGTCCATGGATAATTTTTTGAGAAAGTTCAGTTGAGAGATTTCGAGAAATTGATTAACAGTTTGTCTATTATTTTATTCAACAAACCTATTTAGAGTTCTCAACTTCAGAGTAACTGTTTGAAAAGTGAGCATAATATATTACTTATTAATGAGGAATATAAGACTCATTGTTAAATTTAACCTAAATTCAGATTCAGTTTTCCACCATCAACGTCATCGACTGTATTCACAGGATTTTTCAATATCTCGGCCTCAAATCAGTCTCTCCTGCAATGTAATTAGCCACCTTCCGTCCCCTACAATTAACTGAGAAGACTTATTTTTTAAACATAAATACAGAAAATTAATTTATTTTTAATTCTTTACTATTTCTAAAATAACAATATTTAAAAAAAAAATATTTTAAGTCAATTCCTACTTAGATCAACAAAGAAATTTTTTTTTACTTTTTATTAAATAGCTACAATTAATATAAGTATATATATACATATGACAGAATCGCAATATTAAGTGGTAATTAATTTTTATTAATTATCGTTAAAGTATCGTATTGCCATCCAAAACAATCGTGTATATAAAATTTCAGTTCAACTGAATGCTTTGAAACGTGAGAAAAAAAATCTTTTAAAGTTTTGACCAAAGTCGCTAAAAGGGAATCCAACGCCAAAATGGTCGCTAAGTCGCCAAAAATGACGCCAACGTAGATGTGGTATTTGTAATTCTTTAAATAATTAGTTTTAATCAATTAATTTTTATTAATTAGGATTAAATTACTGTATTGTCATCCAAAATAATCACGTTTATAAAATTTCAGCTCAATTGAGCGCTTTAAAATGTATTTTATTAATAATTGAAAATTCCACCAAGATAAATAAATAAATAAATAGATAGGGGTGTGAGCTAATAGTGTAGAAATTGAAAAATGGGATCACTGCACGAGGAAAAATCAATAAAATACAACGAAATGACCCAATAACAAGTAATATAAAAAAATTAAAATCAATTCCTACTTAGGTTAACATAAAAAATGTTATTTTAATTAATTAAATTTAATTAATGAATTCATATTTAAAAAAACTGTTTTTACATAAGTATCATCCACTACAATTTTAAAAAAATGTATTTGAACTTGACTGAATGAATAAAAAAAAGTATTTGAAGCCAAAAAAAAAAATTCGTTAGAAAAACCTACTGGTGCCATTTATTGCAGCTAATTCTAACTTCTTCAGAAATAATGCAGAATAAATTAAAAGTTAAAAAATAAAATTTAATTAATGAATTAATATTTGAAAAAACTGTATTAACATCAAGTGTCATCCACTACAAGTTTTAAAAATGCATTTGAACTTAATGGATGAATAAAAAGTATTTTATTAACGATTAAAAACTTGAACAAATATATATATATATATAGGGAGAGAGTGAACAAATAGCAGGAAATGAAAAAAGGAGCTTAATGTTAAATGATTTGTAAATTATTTTTTCATACAAGTTACAACCAGTTTCAATTTTTGTGTATTTATTTATTTATTTGTTATTCTCACTATAGTTATAATTATATTATAATTTGTTATACCTATATACTGCTCACTACTCAGGTTTATTTTTCAATTGAACTGTAACATCAACTTGATTATTGCAAGTATTTTATGAGATACATATTGAAAGCCAAGTATAATGAAACGCACGATAAATGAACAAATGCGTTGTCACGTTTGTAAATGTGAGTATTTTAAAACTAATATTGTTAGTCTTTGCTTATTTGCATGTATAAATTTCAGGTCAATATATATGGGTAGAGGCAGCAGTCTTGATTGCTCTCCTGTGTACAATTCCATTTTGGGCCATTCTTTCTTACAGAAACATGTATACAAGGCACGTTCTGTACTCTGGGTGGATTCCAATTATCAGCGCAGTTGTCATTTCCAGGTATTTCTCTTAGAAAGATACACTATTATTTATCTTTTTAAACCTGTGATTGTTTTGTTCAGTATAGATTAAAATAGTTACAAAATCTTCTTAAATTCAGTTCTAACTGGTTGGACTATCAGATAAATGTGTTCATGAATCTCTTTTGAATATATGACTTGTAACTATTTTTTGGTATATAGCATTTAAACAAATACATTCATAGGTTTATTTTACTACACTTTTAAAAAATAAATTAAACAAGGAATAAGTTTGAAAACAAAACGCACAATTGATTCATCTAAAAAATATTTTAAATGGTGCTTGAAAAAGGGAGCTGCTTTTAGAACAATTCGAGCATACTTTGGTCAAGCTAAAATAAGGAATAAAAAACTATTTGAATTGAAGCTAAATATAGAAAATACAATAGCACCTTTTCAGGCAAAACAAAAGATACTCATTGTAAAACACAAACAATAAAAACTGTTATTTATTTTTAAGAAGTATGTTAAAAGAATTTTCAAAGTCATTCTGGAAAAAAAAAATGAAATAATCTTATTTTCAACGAAAATTTTTGAATGTATATTTAGAAAAAAATTTTTACCTTTGTTTTTATTGTACGTATGTATTGCATTATACAAATAACTAATTATAACAGAATCTAAATAAAACAAATTTGTTTCATAATTATTATAAAAAAATTAAAATTTTAAATTCCTTAAAAAATTGGGGGTTTTAAAAAAATTTTTGTAATGACGTTTTGGTTAAATAATTCAAAAAAAAATTTTAAAACCTTAATGAAATTTTAATTTTTAGCGGAGGGGGTTTTAACCCTTAAACTTTGCTGTTGAAAAGGTAAAAGAAATTTTGCAGCTTGTCAACCAGTCAAAAAATGGAAAAATAACCTCCCTATCAAAAAAGGGTTTTGAATTTATTATAGGAATATTCTAGAAACTAAGGGAAACAGTGATAATTTACTAAATTATTTTTAATTATCTAATCAAGAAACCTTTTAACGATATAATTCAAGTCCAATTTTAAACATATAACTTAAAACAAAAAGTAATATATAATGAAAATCGAAGAAGCTACTGATAAAATTTAAAATTTTTTTCCCCAAAAACCCACTCACAAACGTGGTAAAGGGAAAGTAAAATTTGAGCTCAAACAATCATAAAAAACCCCCACATTGTTAACTTCATCAAAATACAACAAATTAAATAGGGGGTCAGTTGTCAGAATAAAACAAAGGGCCCCACCACAAAAAAAAGTCTTCAATGTTAACCCAAAATTAATAAAAAGAGCAGGCCAAATTTTAGAGGGTTGAGGGCCTAAAAAAAGATCTCCTAGTTTTGAGAACTAAGAATTGAAGAACACTAGCAGGAAGGGTTTGACCTGGGGAAAAAGGCTTCTTGAGAAGGCCAACCCATCCGGTCGACCCAATTGGGGAAGGGAAAAAGGGAAGGGAATCATTCACAAAGAAAACATTAAAGCTGTTTTTTCAAATTTTCCCTTATTTGCGACCCAATATTCAATCCAATTTTCATCGCGCCCCTTTTTTTCTAACAAATAACAATGTATTGAATTCAAAAAATACTAAAACTTTGCCCCAGAAGCTATTAAAAACGAATTTCCCCCTCTTAAAAATGCCACCGACGTATATAAACGTCCCTTCCCTTGGGCACATTTTTAAAGACCCAGTAACGACAGCCAGGACTTTTAAAAACTTATTAGTGTACGGGGTTTTCCTTATAGGAAGAGCACTGAAGCCACGGGGTTACAATACTTTTAAAAAAAAGAACCCCGGGCCTAAGGGGGAAAAAAGGTATTTATATGGGGGGGAAGGAATGGGGAAGAGTGAAATTCCCAAAAGAACCCTTTTTTATAAAAAAAATTTGTGAACTTTTTTACAACAAGAGTAATTCCCATTGGGCTTAAAGTTTTCAATCCCAAAGTAAAAAAATTTTTTATGTCTTTTTACCCTTTAAAAAGGGGTTTTTTACACTCAAAACCAAAAAGATAAAAAACCCCCGGGCGTATATATAAAGCCCCCCCGAAAAATGATCTTTTTTTTGGGACTGCTATCCCTTTTAAAATTATTCCGGGAAAGGGTTTGGGGAACAAAAATGGACTTTGACGATGTTTGCGAAGGATTTACTTATTTTAGAGGATTTGCTTATTTTTTCCCTTTTTACCCCCCCAAAATATATCACATACCCCGCCTAGTAAAACGGTGGCTTGGGGAAGGGATTGGTAATTTTTAACCGGCATTAAGGATTAATTATGCCGCACAAACTATCAAGATAAATATTAATTTTTGATATAATTTTGTAAAAAACCCATGGGGTCACGGTTTTTTAATCAAATTTTTAACGTATTGTTAAATTAATTATAAAATACTGGTGCCGTACTGATACGTTTATAAGTGTATTATTTCATTTAAATGTTTTTCTTTTATTCGTCAGAATGTATTTTGTTTTTTACTTTCAATAAATTAAAAATTTTTCTTAAATAATTTTTTTTTTGACTTCTATGTGCACGCCCCCTTTTAGATTAAAAGCCCCCCGCCCCCAAGTTTAAAAACGCTGCATTAAAGGAGTGTTAAGTAAAACAGTATATTCGAAATCTTTCACTGGTATAAATTACTTTTTTTTGTTTCTTTTAAAAAAAAAAAAATAAATTTTTAAAATTTTATTTTTTTTTTGGTTTTTTTGAAATAATATTTCTTTAAGATTAATGGCTTAAATTGTGATTCATACATTTACTTTTTTTAATGATTATTTTTGCTCATAGGTGTTGGAGGAAAAGTCGCCGGTCCAACCCTAAAAAACCCTGGAACTTCACCCGGGTCCCAAAACCCCTTTTCGGGGGGGAAAAGTTTTATTTCTTTAAAAAATATCCTTCGAATAATTACTTTGGCCTTTCAGAAGTAATTTTTAAAAGAATTTAATTTTTATTATTCCATAATTCTTATCATTTAGAAATCAGAGAATTACTAATTTTACATTAAAATCATCGAATGAAATAAATAATTCTAATGCATCAATTTTTTTAAATAAAGGTGGTTGTGGTTTAGTAAATTGAGGGAAAAAACCCTTTAAAAATTTTTTTGTTTATTTATCCACCCAATCGACAGTAAAATCAAATAGAGGCCCTCAAAATTTAACGTGACAAGGAGCACAATAAAAAAAATCTTTATTCATATATTACAATATAAAACAAGTAATAAAAAAAAATTAAGTCAATTCCTACTTAGATCAACAAGGTTTTTATTTTAACTACTTTTTATTAAATAGTTAATTACTAAAAATTTGTATATACATATGACAGAATCCCTTTTTAATTAATTTTATTAATTATCATTAAAGTATCGTTTTGCCCAAAAACAATCGTGTATAAAAATTTCAGCAAAATTTTAAAACGAGAAAAAAAATTTTTTAAGTTTTGACAAAAGTCCCCAAAAAAATGATTCCAACGTGGCGTATTTGTAATTTTTAAAAAATTAGTTTTAAAAATTAATTTTATTAATTATAATTAAATTATTGTATTGTCATCCAAAATGATCATGTATATAAAATTTCAGCTCAATTGAGCGCTTTAAAATCTATTTTATTAACGATCGAAAATTCCACCAAGATAAATAAATAAACAAACAAACAAATAAATAAATATATAGAGAGTGTGAGTTAATAGTAGGAATTGAAAAAAAACCAAATTTATAAAAACTTATCCTTTTTATTTTTTTTAGTTAATCGTTTTTCATTGCGTTTAAAATTATAGAAACATAGACAAAATCAGTCAACTAAAAGGTTAATTAATAAGCATTGAAAAACCGAGTCGAAAATATATAAGCGGTTAAAATTTAATTCAGAGACAGTAAAAAGAAAAAAAAAAATCGCACTTGTGTAGAAATTTATCTAGGACTTCATTAAAGGGGACCATTCTATATAGAAAGGCCGCGTTAAGTTTTCGTTATCATTTTTTATCTATACTGCCGCAATAATACTTCAGATAACGAAAAGCTTAATTTAGATTTAAAAGTGTTCTTCCATTTTAATCATTTTTTAAATAAAAACATCATGTTTTTGGAGTTACTTTCGTTTTATCCTTTTTTGAAATGATAACAAAAAATTTTGGGTTTAAATTTTTAAATCCCCTTTCCTAAAAGAAATGTTTATATGTTAAGAAAGCCTGCTTATCTTTTGGATAATTTAATAAATACTTATATTTACTACTTCATTATATCAACTGATACATGCCCATTTACGAGAATTTTTTTATTATTGAATTGAAAATGAAGTAAAATGTATGAAAAAATTAAGGCCCTCAAAAAATATGAATTTTGCCGTGGAAATTCTTCCTTTATAAAAGGGAAGAAACTTGTAAAAATTCAAAAAAAGTCCGTCTCCCTGCAACATGTTTTATTAAAATATTCATTTTTATTTCAATTGCCAATTTTTCTAGCATAAAATAATCCATATTCCGTTTAATATATGTTTCAGTGCTAAAATTATATTTCACTTAAATACTTAAGTGGAAAGGGGCGTATTTACAAAATATTTCAAAATTTTAAGAGCTTGGTATGAGTATTATATAATATGTGGTATAAATATAATAGTCATACCGATATTATATGGCATAAATGAATATTAAAGCCACATACTTATTTGCATTTGGGGAAATTTTTTTTATCTAAAAAGGTGTTCTGGGTTTTTGATCTAGTACATGGTATTAAGTAAAGCCAGCTTTAAAAGAAAACACGAAACATTTGCATTCGAAATAATATACAAAAAACACTGTGTCTTTTCTTACACTTGAAAAAGATAGTTATCATAAAAAAGAATTTCTTCATAAGCCGTCAGTTTTAATTTCATACTCATGAATCTATTTTTCTCTAGGTGCCCATTCCAGAACCTGTCGAATTCTCATTGCCATTGCTGTTCCTGGACATCTGATTTTCATTACTTGCGTCCACTTCCTCAAAAGTACTTACACTCCACTGACTGCTGAGTTCTTGATCTTCTACTTGATCGCCGCTCTTCTACAGGTAGCCCTCCTTCTGTACATGGCACACTGTTTCGTTCACTGGTTATGGAAATGGGGATTTGATCCTGACGATGCAGCCATTCCTTACCTTACAGCTTTTTGGGGACTTAAGGGACTGGGTTTTTTTGGTCCCTTTTTTAGCAATGGATGCTGTCTTTTCGATTAAAAACTTGTTTTATTCCGGGAAATGTCTTCAATGGGATGTTGTTTATTATGTAACAAATACATTGAGTTTTGTAATAGATCTTTTTGACCAATTTCGCGAATATTTTTGTAAAAACGTTTTGTTGAATAAAGTTGCGCACTTTTTATTTATATTTTTGGATCTCTGTGTCATTATTTCAATATGGAACAAAAGTACCTAAACTTATTTTTTTTCACAATGTCGTGCAAATCATGCCTTTCTTTTGGGTCGCGGACTTCATTTCAATAACAAACAAGCAAAAAACGTTGAAGGGTGTTTTTTTTAAAAATTTTTAAAGGTTAAAAAATTTTTTGGGAAAAGATTTTGCATACATAGAGGGGGACATCGGCTGACTAGTTGCCGGGAAAAAAAAACAAAACAATAAACGTTCATCAAAAGTTGGTAGTTTTTTTCCCCTTCTCCGTATACGAAAATTGTTTTGTAATATGTCCCCCCATTAAACTTTTTGACCGGCCCCTACCAAAAGTAGGCCCCGAGACCTAACAAATGTAGACTTCACCTTTGATGTTTTGACAGCACGTAGCATACATTGTCAAATACTCGTACAAACAATAATCCGAAACAGATAAATGTGCATGATTTACAATCGCACAAACTGGCTTTACGACACCCTTCGACTGGAGAAATTTTGATTGTATGAGGGAGGCCTATCCTGCGTAGGTTTATCACATGTAGCCAGTTGATATATCGTCCGGAATTCCCAGTTTTTGGGAGTCCCGGGGGAAAACATTTGAAGTTGAAACTTAAAAAATTATATTTTATTAAGGCTGAGTCGGGAAAAGGCAGGCCCCCCATTGCCGGAGGCCCTGGGCTGGTTGTTGGTTGTCTTAAGACGTCCCTGAACAAGCATGGATCATAGATTTGAAGAATGGCTCCAGAAATTATACAAAAAAAGTCTAGAAAAATTTATGAAGAATTAAATTGTTAAAATATAATGCGGCCCAGAAACAAAAATTAAATAAATAGTCTCTTTTTTTTTTTTTTATACATATGAATATTAAAATTCCATTCGTTTTGAACAATCATATCATTTCAGTTTCTTTCTATATGTTATTATTTTCACAAATAAAAAGACGTGCTTTTGAAAATATCAGTATTCCTCATTTAACAAGTTAAGATGTAATAAACATTTTTTGTTGCTGTTACAACTACAGTAATTAACTTACATTGCTCGTCTTGCTCGTGCAATTTTTTATACGTTAAAAATGGCGATGAACATAAATATTCTTGTATGCCACTATTTCATGTTAGTATGAAAAACAGAAAATGAATCAATAATCGTATATTGTTTGGAAAAAAGTGTTTTGACAATACCATTAGAAGGGAAAAAAAATCTCCCACATCTATAATGGTGTTTGTGCTGCCATCTGTTATCGTAAAATTACATAAATATGTCATAATTATTGAAATTGTTCTCACAATTGAAAAGAAACACACTTTTTTTATTAACCTTTTTATCGTATTCCAACCCAAAAAGAATTTCTGTGATTCTTTTTAAAAGAAAATAACTGTTGTAAAATAAAATTCTTTATTTAAAACAAGAAAAACTGGCTAAAATTGAAATATTTACTGAATAGAGAGAGGAAAAAATGCAGTTTGAATTATTCATTTATATAGGTCATAATTAAACAATTATAGAGCAATATTACGATGAACAATTATCTATAATGATGCAAACAACTAAATGTATTAGTCCCCTTCAATGGCGTCACAAGAACGTTCATACCATATGTATAGTCATAAATGATTTTGTTCTTCTCTATCGTTGTCGTTGCTTTCAAAAAATATTTTAGACTTAGGGCCTGGGCATGCCTCTTATTTCAATTCAAATGCAGTGAAAATCGATTAACATAAAATTGTAGGGACTGAAATATTTTTTCGTGTTCAAGGATAATGCAAAAAACAAACATATATTCAACAAAATTAAGTTTATTAGAGTACATTTTAATTACATAGAAATGTATATCAGTATGTATGAGTATTTAACAAAAATCGATAAAACAAAAACTTAATTAGATGAAAAACAAAATTTTCTAGTTTTTTGAAAAACAAAACATTTATTGAGTTTTTAGAAAATAATCTGATATCTTTCTTTGTAATTGTCTTTTTTAGCATCAAATAGTCTACAAATTGTTCGATGTCATCCATTTTGATATTCATTTCACCGAAATTCAATGTTTCTTCTTTAAATAACTGCACATACTTTTCGTGATGTTCCTCATTTCGGATAACGAGGGAACGGAGCTGCATTATTAGTTTCATTTTCGTCCTCCAAATTTGCATCAATGATATTTTTTTAGCTTTGAACAAACTCCAAAATGTTTTTGTCTGCTGTAATTGAGGCTATGTTCGCATTATCATCATCTAATCAATAGATGATGTATTATAACGGACCGTTGTATTATTTCGTGTTAACCGATATTTCGTCTTAAGCGTTTTCACCTTAAGCGTATTTCATTGCATTTATTCTTCTCCATTTGCTTATGTTTCTCTCAAGGCCCAGTGACTAAGTGGTAGCGTATCGCGCTTCCACACCACAGGTCCGCGGTTCTATCCTCGGACTGGGCACGGTCGATTCTGCCTTTCATCCCTTCATTGGGTTGACAAATACTGGACTGACTAAATACTGGAGGTTTCGCTTCAGACTGACCGCCTTATCGGGACATCTGCTCATGCACCTCAGCGCTCTATGGGCACAGTAGGCTTTGGCACTCATGGGCTGTTGTGCCACTGAGTTAATCAAATGTAATGTTCCCCATTGTATTTGAATTTACTTTTTAGTTTAAATGTTCGAATCGTGTGTGTGTGTGTGTGTGTGTGCGTGTGTGCAAGGGGAAAAGTAACTTCTCAAAAAGCGATATGAATATATGATCTGGGGTCCCGAGACTCTATTGATAACACCCATAGTATAAAAGGATATGTGATCCTAATCTACATTCAATTAGATATTAAATTTCATTTAAAATAATAAAGCAGTTGTAATTTACGCATTTAATGGACTTTACAATTCGCGTTGGAGATTCACTTGTCCCTATTCCTTTTCTTTCTAATTTCATTAAAAACAAATATTTGATGTTTTTTGGAATGTTAATAGAACATAACTTAAAACTGAATCCGATTTTTTTTTTTAAATATTAGTATTTCATAAGCTCACAAATGTTTGTGTATGTTGAGAGGTGCAGAAACATTTTCTAAGATAAAGAAAAAAGATTTTTTATGTGTCTTATTCGGATCTAAGTACTTCTTAATATATCTCGATTACTTTTATTTTGGATTGATGGATTGATTATTTGTATATTAACATCGCATATATTCTGAAGCTAGACGAAAGCTATTGGCGACAAACAACGAACTTTTGAACCACAGTCAAGTTAAGAGGACGAAACCTGAACTGCTACCTACTCACCTAACTTCCGCACCACATCAAGTGAGGCTTTGATCTTTGATAGATTTAATATGCATTAAACGGTCGCACGCTGTTTTTAATGGTATACCCAAATTTTTCTTTTTAAAACTTACTTTTACTTTTTTTCTCTTTGGAGGAAGCCCCATAATTTTTTTTTAAATTTTGGGAGTTGCCAATTTATGATACTCTGCACTTTTAAAGGAATGCAAAATTTGTTACGGGTCTATGCGCGAATCTTTCACTAATCCTCTTGGGTAAAATTATTCTTTTTAACTGTAAGTTCTATTGAAAACGTCCCCTCGAAGAAGAAGACGGGATTTGGTTAAATGATCTTTTCTATTTAAGCGTTGGTATTTATGTACGCGAGGATGATCGATGAATGATGGTCGGTAGTTGATAGTTGGAGATAAAAAATGATAACATTTTGATCAAGATTTACGACAGGAGATCGTATAGTTATATAGGGGGTGTAGTTACAGATAAATGAAGCGTAGGAGTCAAGAGTGCTCCAAGAGCAAGTTAAATAAACTTTAATTATATGTTAGTAACCTTAAGCCTCTGTGATTGCTCTTACGGCGATTTAATAAGTGCATTTCCAATCCTTAGTTGTGTTGGTTGATTAAGTAAAAGGGATAAATAAAATTGCGTTTAAAACTTGTGCTATGGCTGATCTTTGCTCCAATCTCCAAACATCAACAACTTCCAGTAGATTGTTACAAATTCTTAAAGCCAAATCAAAAGTATACTTTTCATTTTCATAGTATCATTTTCTCTTATAAATTTCGTCTTTCTTGAGATAAAAGGTAAAATTAATGAAGGTTAACACACACATGTGAATAAATCTAAAATTTACGATTCTCGAGGAAACTTAAAATCACTATTAAAACATGTGATACAATTTTCGATATCTTTTTTAACTTTTCTTATTTATTCGTTGCAACATAATCTTGACAATGATCTACTTTTGGCGACAAACTGAATCCGAAGGATTTATTCCATCCCTCCGTAGTGGAATTTTAAACAATCATTAAAAACACCGATCACTATACAGGGTAATTCTCTACGAGACCGACAAACTTGCACAGTGTGTGGGGCAGGGATGGCGAACCAATGGCACGTGACACAATGGGCACTCCACCGTTCAAAATAACAAAGTTCACTGTGAAGTATTACGAACAAAAGCGAGTGATCGGTCGTGGGGTAGCGGGGGTTTGATTCCAGGCGCATTTAACTATTTGAAGAAGCTGGATTATGCCATTTTAACCATGTTTTCCTCTACCTATGCTTGTGAGTCATTATTTTCAGAGATGAATAACATTAAATACTCCCTTTGATACATTTTGTCAGATTGTGACATCTCACGCGTCCTTTCTCTAACATAACCTCTGTGTTCTTTGACGGCCACGATTAATGGCAAATCTTTTCCAACCCAAATCCAAGAAGTGAAACGAAGGATAGATGCAAATAAGATAACCTTTAAAGGATAGAAGTTTTAGTGAGCGGGATGGCAATTTAGAGAAAGTTCAGTTCAGAGAAGATAGAAGTGTTGATTGACGCTTACCTAGAATCAAGACACAATCCTAACCATTCAACCAAGGTACATACCATTGTACGCCAGCCTAGAGAGATATCCGAAGTGGATTGGACGTTGCGTAGAAAGCAAGGTAGGAAGATTATATTCTGAACGCGAATATATTAGTGAGATTGAGAGTAGGCGGATATAGTATAATTATATTGATAAGTGATCTAATTGCGCGATCTGTGTTAATTCAGACTACGGGTTTTGGTTTATTCTCACTTAATATAAGTTTGTTCGATATCTAAGTAATTTAAGTTAAATTCTTAATAAAAGTAATATTAAGAATTCTAAAATGTCTCATCATTTCGAGAATCCCACACCTCTAACTTACGCTGAAACCTCACGACATGGTCTACGAAGATCGACCGTGTCGCAAGATGACTCCAATTCAGCATGCATTCTGCTACAAGTAACATCTTACATTCCTAATATAAGTTATTTGTCATCTAATCTACAACAGAAGTCACGCTAATGTTACTTAAACATTTACTACTATACAGTGCAAAATGTAATTTTTCGTTGTAAATAAAGAGTTTTGAATTGTTAGTATTTAGTTTTTATATTATTTTCCCAATAATCACAAGTCAAAATTATTTGAAGGCACGTCTATGCCTCATGAAACATTTCTTTAGAAAAAATGGCATGTTGATCCATAAAGGTTCGCCATCCCTGGTGTAGGGTACAGAGACGACTCAAAATCACATAGGAATGTAGGATCGCAAATGCCGTAGTCATGGACTATGGTGTAAAGAAGCAAAGGAAAAGAAGAAACAGCAACACATTAATAGGAAAGAAAACATTTTATGGAAAGGTTATTCAATAACAGGTGTGGATACAGATTCGAATTTAAATAAAATTAGTGAACTGTAAAACAAAAAAAAAATTATCTAATGAATCTAAGAACAGGAATAGTTTTGAATAAATAATTAAGAATAGAATTTTGACAGAATAAAAGAATTTTAGCTTTAAGAATTCCACAAGAATAGAATTTCTACATACCTCACTTTATTCCACGATACGATTCGAATAAGAACAAATCGCGAATAAATCAAAACAAAACAAATCTGTTGCCAGATACTTTACATTTACAGAAACGAGGGACGAATAAAAAAAACTAATTGAATGCTTTGGTGCTAGGGTTTCTGATTTCCCGGTTTTCCATTCCCGGAAATCCAGGGAATATAATTGTCATTCCTGGGATTCCCGAGAATACATAAAAATTTAAAAATAAATTACTCTCTTTTGAATAACATCAATAATAACTATATAAAATAAGAAAAAAAATACCGTTTTTTTTCTTCGATTCAGCTTTGACTCATAAAAATTCAGATTTTTAAACGTTTGTATTAATAGTAAAACTTAAAATGTATGCCATATGACTATATTAATAAAACTGAAAAATGTTTAAAAGAATAAATAATGTATTAAATATATTTTCATCCATGCCCCTGTAAAATTAGTATAATTTTGTGAGGCAGACAGAAATTTTAAAATGTCTTTGTACTTGTATGAAATCCCCCAGATGTTTTGATAAATAATTTTCAAATATAGTTATAACAACGAAATCTGTAGAAAGAAGTATTTGGAAGAAAGAAATTATTACTAATTCGAATACGAAAGAATTTACTTAGTTTATATAATAAAGAAATATGTCATACTATCCTTATTTTGCAGATGCTGTTAAGCGGCCTCGATTTCTTATTTTTAATTTTAATATATACACAGAGGAAAATTCTTTCCCTAAATTAAAAGTGGTAATTTTTTTTAATGAATTTCATTACTTTCAGACAATGTTACAATTGAAGATTTTTGTAAAATTTAAGGAATCTCTCTGAAAAATTATTTTTAAAAATAATTACTAAAATATAATGTTTCTTTACTGACTCACATGCATTTGAAAATTAATTAGTCGAAATTGAATCAATTATTTCTCTTATGGTGCTGCTAAGAGATAAATATGAATATATATATATATATATATTATTATTATTATTATTATTATTATGGGGTTATATATATATATATATATATATATATATATACCCCACTTTTATATAAATTAATTTATAATAACTGTCCTAAGTCAGTAGCATAGCATCGCATCCACTTTATATTTATTATCCGTTCTCTTTAGTCCTTCATTGTGTGATTTTCCTCTGTCTATGTGTTTGTCGAATGTTATTGTTTGATGTGATCTCTTGTTGTAGAGTGGCCTATATATATATATATATATATATATATATATAAACTTGAAAATTTATTTGCTACTTAAGTAACCATTACGTACGTTAAAAAAATTTATTGTATTTAAGAGATTTTTTTGTATAGCCGATTTCTTGTTTATTGTGTGTGTGTGTGAATTGCTATATTATTGTTACATAAATATATATAAATAAATAGTAATGTAAGAATCACCTTAAAAACTAAACACTTTTAGATGACGAAGTGATGCTCGATAGACAAGACAGGAACTGACTAGGCCAGTGTTTCTCAAACTGTGGAGCAAGACCCCCTTGGGGGGCGTGACGACTCTACGAGGGGGGTGCAAGCATATTGAAAAGTCAAAATCAAAAAATTATTTAAAAAAAATTAATTTACTGAAAGTAAACAAACACACAAAATATATTCAGAAATAATATAAAAGATAAAATACACATTTACACTGATATATTATACTTATAAATGTATCAGTGCTACCTAATGTATTTTATAATTTTTTAACTATACTAAGTTAAGAACAAGTTTAATAATTACCAGTGACCCCATAGGATTGTCATACATAAAAAATTATATACAAAAATTAACACTTATCTTAATAATTTGTAAGGTTTATAATTGATCCCTTAACTGCCGATTAAAAGTAACGTCATTCACACTTCCCAATGTCAACTTTTTACCTCGTAGGCCATTAATGTGATGTATTAAAGGGGGGGAGGAATAAACACAAAAAAATTCTGAAATAAGTAAATTCTTCTTAAACATTGTCAATCCTTTTTTGCATTCCCAAAACCTTCGAATAATTTTATGGATAACAGGGAGAGAAACCGTACTTCGAAAAAAAGTATATATACGTCCGGGGGAAAATTTAAAGCTTTAGTGAGCTAGACGTTTATATACGCCGGGACCAAAAGGTTACGGGAGTATCGTAGTCTTAGCGTCAATTATAGTATTATTGAATTCAATACATTGTTTATTGTATGGAGGGGGGAGGGCGCGATGAAAATTGAATATATGAATATTGGGTCGCGAATGTTGAAACTTTGAGAAGCACTGGATTAGGCCGAAAAGTTTCAAGAATTTACTCTTTTCCAACGACAAACTGGGAAAATTCTCGCCAACACACTTCGTGGTTTCTCTTATTACAATCTTATCCCACTGTTGGGGTAACAAAAATTCCTCCGTCCAGAAAGTTCGGGGTGAATGATCACAAATTGTCACGCAGTACGATCAGCTAAAATTTATATCCGAGGTAAAAATCCACATTCAAGTGAAAAATAGCTAGCTCATAAATTATTTAAGCCCTGTGCCATTCCGGGAATGAAGTATAATTCGCGAGAATACGAAAGGTAAGGAAATTTGACGACTTCCCGGGAAAGAAACCCTAGTTGGCTTAGCTTCAGTTCATGAGCCAACAACAGGTATTCAAAATTACGACCAGAAATCAGCGGACAGACCTGAAGTCAGACCTGAAAGCGGCACTGAACGGAATTCCTTACTCTCTGGGCGATACCTGGCATGTCACGTATCCTTCCGGCAGCTACAGATATTCTGCCGTTGAGGTCTTCAATTGAAGGAACGGGCGTCTTGTACACCAAAAAGTGATTAACTCGTTAAGAACCAGTCTCACGTAACCTTCTGTTCACACTTGCGAAGGTCATGTGATGTGGAACACACCTGTTTGGGTAAAGTTCCTGGTATAATCACCAAGAGGCGAGCCGCTTGCAATCCCCATCTCCATACACTAGCAGCATGTCGACAGTTCCTGGTTTGAATACGAATTCACCCTACTATCTCGGGAAACGGATCGCATATGATGACTTCCAGGAGGATTGGTGTTCACGAAACCTTCCATTCAGCGCCATTTACCACAAGACTGCCAGGAGTAATCTTCCAGAACGTCAGGAATCCCATGCAGTGCTGGTCTGAGACCTACCAGTCGACTTCTGGTTGTAATTTTGAACATGTATTGTGGTACAAACTTTTTTTCAATGAAATCTTTCCTGTCTTATTAATGCATTGCTAATTCTCTTCTTTTTTTCTGCTTCTTTGCACTATTGCTCACAGCTGTGGCATTTGTAACCTTGCATTCCTATGTGATTCCGAGTCGTCTTTGTAACCCCTACACACATTACAAGTTTATTGGTCTGGCAGTGAATCACTCTGCATTATGTTTCTAAAAGAATTTGTGTTGTCGGCCAAATTGGGTTTATCTTTTGACCTAAATTTCTTAATGAGTTATCTTTTTACAGAACAATTTAAATAATACATGGAAGGAATAATGAGGTAGTTTAAAATTTATGAAAATATTTGAAGACAGAATATAACATTTGAATATTTAAACAGTCTTCAAGTTCCATTTTACACTTAATTACATACTTTAAACATATTTAAAAATAATGCCCTTTTTTAATTCCGTGACAAAAAAAGACAAAAAAATAAAAATATATCAGTATTTGTAAAAATTGAATTTCTTTTTTTCTTTAGTTTATTTTCATTGTGTTATAATTTCAAATGAAATTCAATGAAAATTATTCTTTTTTTTCTCTATAAAGAGTTTATTCATTGAAATAAAAGTAAACGCATTTCTTTTCCGCCAATATTCTGGAAAAGAATATTTCACACCTATATTACAATCAATAAATGAATACGATTTTCAATTTTATTAAATCCTTATTTATTTTTTTAATTTTCAAAATGTAAATAGTGTAGTTATATTCAAATTATTACTTACATAAAGTAATTACACTCTAAAGCTAATTTTCAATCAATTAGATATTTGCATTAACGCACATTAAACACATTTCATACATTAATATATAATGACAAAAAGGTTCATAATTTAATACAAAAATGTTATATTTGATGCTGTTAGTTAAAAATGTATCAGCGCAATTTGCTGCTTGATTCTGACAAAAAATATTTATATTGAAATAAAATAATCCACCAAAGGTTCAATCTCATATGAATAAAAGAAATTTTTACGAGTTATGTTTTTTTGAAAATTTAGTAAAATTTCTATTTTTCCCCGAAATATTACAAAAATTTATAATACTAAAGCTCCATCAGATCCTAAATTTGGAAATACCTCATTTTTTTCCAAAAAATAACATCTTTTTTCGTTCGATTTTAATTTAAATTCTTCAAATTACTACACTTTTTAATGACAGAAACAAAACCTTTTAACATTAGTTGAACTATGTGATACTAATCGTGGAAACTCTCAATCTTGAGCCGACCTTATTCTTTAAAGTATTTTTTTTAAAAAAATTATATCTCGTGAAAAAAACGTAAAAAGATATTTGCTTTATATTATATTTTTCGACTCAAAAGTGAATTATTACGCATTCCTTTAAACAGTTAAATCTTTCTTAGTTAGCCTCTTAAAAAAAAACGTGGAGAATAAAGGTTTTAAAAATTACAAACAAAAAATGTCATTTTTGTGTTTTTAGTCACCTTAACCTTAAGATCAAGGAAACAGAAAATAAATTTTATTTTTCGGCACAAAAAAAAGTATTTTTTTAGCCCAAGGAAAACTCGCCCATTCAAAACATTACTACGTTTCATTCTCACGTATTTCCCATTCACTCCATGCAATAAATGCCAAACACCCACTCTCTTCTCCAGGGTCCTCTCTATTGGATTTTCAATCGCGAAGAATAAGAAAACTGAAAATGCGGGGGCACATATGCTTTGACTGCAATACAGAAATACAGTAGTCTGTGACGTCATGAATATGACGTAATGTGTTTCGACTTGTCTACTCCAATAAGAATGCGACTTTATTAATGCTTCTTTTAAATGTACCATTCTTTACTAAAAAATTGTTCTGCTCGTAAGAAATGAATGACTTAGGTTGCCTGGTTCATTCTTTAAGAGTTTTAAAAAGGTAAAACAAGTCCCGGAAATAATTCTCATTACATACGACTGATCTTTTTCTTGAAAAATTTAGTTTCAGTTCGTGATTAATAAAGAGTTCTTTGTTCTTCGATGTTAAATTAAGGTCATGTAGCTTTTTCTTAAGTTTCCTATTATTCAGTGAGAAATCATGTACCGGAGAACGTGGCATGATTTTAAGAATTCTATCATAAGAAATATAATTCTCTTCTTTTAATAAGAAAGAATAGTTTTCTTGAAATACCTGCCGGTTTTAAAAAATCCGTACCCTCCTGCCAAATTTCAAAATTTCATATTATAAGTTAATTTTTATAAATTTTTCTTATGGAGACAGAGATTATAAATCTTCAAATAAATAAAAATTGTTGTTAAAGAGGATTATTTTTATTTTGCTTTTAAATTCAAGAAAATCAACATTGAAAAAAAATTATTTCCTTTCTTTAATGTAAACTAACAGGGCCGCTAATTGCAAACAGATTTGTTTTTTAAAAGATCTCAACTTTTACATCACACACACACACAAAAAAAATTACGTGATACCGAACACAGATTATTTAATAAATTCAGAGTTTTTAACTTAATACAAGTCTTAGTAATTACTAATTTTGGGAAATGTCAATAACATTATTACACTTGGAGTTACATTTGAAACACTAATTACAATTAATTAAAAAGAGAAAAAAACATTTTTTTGAATTTAAAACTGAATAGTAAGAGTTAAAATATATTAAAATTAAATCACATACACAAACATACTTTATTTATCATTTGTAGACTCCCTCCCACCTCACCCAAATTAAGATACATGGTGTTTGTATTCAAATTTCTCTACTGATAAGCAAGATTCTCTCAGAATTCAAACGTCCATGATGTGATATAATACAAAACTTTTCTCATTTAAAATTCCTCTTTCTTGTTCATCTTCTTTTCTATTTCTGAAAAAAGTAATTGACTAGTTACTAAATGACACCAAGTAACATTTGTATCTGTGTATATTACGATACCTGAAAAAGATACGTGATTTTGAAAAGTGTACACAGTTCCTATCAGACAAAGCAGAAACTACACAATGTATAATATTTTCACTATTTTTAATCTCCTAACAAATTATGGTCTCTTTGTAAGATTTAAAAATCGTTATAGCCCAATAATCAAAGTCAAAAACTTTTAAGTCATTATTTTAAAATCGGACCATGATTCGAGTTTTGGTTTCACTAAATACACATCCTGTTAAATAGCGAGTTTTTCTGTACCTAAGTGGAACATTGGATCTCGACGTCGCATGTGATATGGAAGTTTGGAGAGTGTTGCATCAGCTCAGATATATCTTCCTCATCACTTCAGCGCAGTTCAGAATTATAAGTTCGATCATTTTTGTTCCTTGTGTGAAGTTAATTCAAACCCAAAGAACGGTAAGATTTTGCAATGACAAATACTTGAAAATTGAAATAAATCACACACGAAATACAAGAAATTTAACCATGATGAAACTCAAAATGGAGTTAAAAAAAGTTTTTCATTTTCCAAGAAAAACAACCTGTTATTGTAAAATTTGTCAGATTATAGACACTTAAATAGGCTGGTCATCTGGCTAGAATGAATGAAGATCATTGCTGCAAGAAAATCTTTCTAGCAATAGCTCTCTTCAAAGCCCATGGGATATAGACCTCGGGGCAGACTCCCGTGGATTGACTGTGTTGAAAAAGACCTAAAAACTTTAAGGTATCCGACTACGTTCGGAACCGTGATTTTAAAAAAGCGCATAAATGGATACTTTTGATGATATTTAGTGTCACTTAGATTAGAATACATGTATAAAACTATTTTAAGGACATTTTGACAAAAAAAGATTATTTAAATACATTACTTCGGCAAAAATTATCTTTGTGAATAACCTTTTTTTCCAAATGTTCTCCTCTTTTGTGAAAAAAAATGCCGTATTATAATAATATTTTGCCTGTATATAGCTCAGACCTCTGTACAGAGGCTCAACTATGGCTTTGAAAATTCACATTATTTTCAGAGTTACAACCCATTGAAATAGCTTATCAGCTGCTTTTTTCTTAAATGCTCCCCTCTGTTGTTGTCGTAAAACATGGATGAACCCACTTCTAAGTTATATATTTCAAAAATTCTAGTTGAGCCTCTGTACAGAGGTCTGAGCTATACACAGGCAAAACTTTACTATAATAGAAGCATTTTTCACAAAAGGAGCATATTTTGAAAATTGGTCGTTCTATGTTCATTTTTTGTCAAAATATTGTACTTAAATAATTTTTTATTGTAATACTATTCTTAAAACAATTCGATATACATTTTCTTATCTAAGCGACACTAAATATCATAAATATTATCCATTTATACGCTTCTCAAAATCACGGTTCCGAACGTAGTAGGATACCTTAAAGGTCAAAAATTAGAAAACAGTTGCCAAAAGTAGGGATGCCTGTGGAGAAAACTTTTGGAAAAGGCCAGGTCCACCAGGGCTGTCGAGCCATTGAATAAATTACTAAGAAAAATAATTTCCGCGTAAAATGTTTATTGATTTATATTAAATAAAAGTTTATTATTATTTTCGTGTTACATTTCAGTAAACTTTTATATGAGTTTAATACGTTAAACATGCCGTGTGTTAAACAAAACATACGACCATTCAAGGAAACGAATTTATTTATTTATTTTAATTAGCAAACATCTGCCTAATCTTACTTCGTATGTGTGATATAAACACTTATCAACATCTTGAGCTATACCTTACTACGAGAATCATATTTTATCTCCTTTAAATTATATTCTCTGCAAACATTTACTCAGAGCTTAAGTTATATTTACTGCAAATACCTATCAGCATAGCCCAAGGAAATGTAAACAAAAGACGGTTGGTGTCATCTTAAGATGTATTATTGCTTTTCAGTATTCTCAGACTTTTGATTTAAAAACGTTTCTAGGCCTTTCTGTTTGCAGATGTTTGACAGGAAATAAAATATGAATGTCAAAATTAGAGGTGAAAAAACAATTTATTTGAGAAAATTGGTAAGAAAGAATTTAATGTAGTTTTAGAGAAAAATATTTGGCAAGTAGAATTATTTTCTCGCTATCTTATGAATCAGGGGTTCTTAACTTTTTGGGGTAGCAATTCCATTTTTGTACAAAAATTTTGAGTAACCCCATAAACATTGCATACACACGCTTTGGATACTTTTATAACATGTGTTTTATTTGTAGTATAATATTGTTTCGCAGTATTAAAAACATCCGCAACAAGTTTTCAATTTGAATGAAACGATAAAAAATTTAATCAATGAATTTTTTTAAAAAAAGCTATACAATGTAATTATGTAAATTATACATAAACTATAATCTGTTTATTAAGTTTGGTCATTTTTATTAAAAGCGATATACACAAGATTTAAGTATCAACAGGAAGGATGAACTTGATTATTTTTAATTATGTTATATAAAGTCTTGGACTAATAGTCGGCTCTGCTGGACGAAGTACTTCCTCATTATTCTTTAGATTTGATCGATATTCCAATAAAAGCCTAAATAAACAAATTATCAATTGGTTTTCTCCGTTAAGAATCTAAATAAATAATATTATTAATGGCGAGCAAGCTATTTTATGTAAAAAGATATATCGAAATTTCTAAACTTTTTGGCGACCTCAGCTACCAGTCATGTGACCCCCTAGTTTAAGAAACACTAATATAAATCATTATTAAATGTAACTTGAGATCGTGACATGTTGCATTTATAAATGAATAAAAATATTTGCGTAAGTAGAAACACAGAAGTGATTCTACTCCTCTGCTACTTTATGAACTACTAGCTGCATGGTCCGGCTTTGCACGGGCTTTCTCTTTCCCTTATGACGCCAGCAATTATGTGTGTGTGTTTGTACGCGCGCAATGTGAGTGATTTCTAAAATTATTTCATTAAGGTATCCGACTACGTTTGGAATCATGATTTTAAAAAAGTGCATAAACGTATAATTTTCATGATATTTAATGTCACTTAGATTAGAATACATGTATAAAATTATTTTAAGGACATTATGACAAAAAAAATTATTTAAATACAATATTTTGGCAAAAAATGAACTTAGAATAACCTTTTTTAAAAATGTTCTACTTTTGTAAAAATTCTATTGTATTAATATTTTGCCTGTATATAGCTCAGACCTCTGTACAGAGGCTCAACTAGGAATTTTGAAAAATTCACACTATTTTCAGTTATAACCATTTGAAATAATTATCGGAGCATTTTCTTAAAATTTCTCCTGTTTTCGTAAAACATGGATAAACCGACTTCCAAGTTATGCATTTCAAAAATTCTAGTTGAGCCTCTGTACAGAGGTCTGAGCTGAATACAGGCAAAATATTAATACAATAGAAGCATTTTTACAAAAGGAGAACATTTGGAAAAGGTTATTCTAGTTAATTTTTGCCAAAATATTGGACTTAAATCATTTTTTTTTGTCATAATGTTCTTAAAACAATTTTATAAATGTATTCTAATCTAAGTGACACTAAATATCATAAATATTATCCATTTACACGCTTTTGCAAAATCATGGTTCCGAACGTAGTCGGATACCTTAAATTTCCCTTTTCCGAAATTTGTTCCACATATTTTCCATTTAAGACAGGTTTTTCCCTCTCTCTAGCCCGACATAACACGGGGTTTTTAGTGTAAAATTATTGTGTTCCCTCTTTCCCTCCCCCTCACAGATAAGATATAGCTTCAAATTTCGATGTATGACTTTTAAAAAACGATATTGCATTAGTTAAAAAATTATTAATGTGAAGCAATAAAAAGAAAACGATTCTAATGTTAAGAGTAAAACAAAAAAACTTTCATCATTTTTTAATAATAGTTATTTTCTAAAACAAAAATAATATAATAAATTTCAGATTTTCATGAATAATCAATTTTTTACGTAAGTTACAAAAATTTCCCCAAATGTATTTTTATTATGAAAAAAAGAAAAATAATGTTCCCTGATGAACGGAAAAAATTTAAAAAGCGAGGGGCACGGGCATGGCGTAGAAAAAACGGGAAAAAAAAGAAAAAGAATGCTGTCACGGGTTTTTGCAAATGGCGTTTTTTTTTCCTATTTTCAAAATTTTGCGTTATATTTGGAAAACCAATATTTTTTTAAATTATAACCTATTTGTTATTCTAAATTTTTGTTATTATTTAAAGTTTCATTAAAATCCATTCAGTTGTTTTTGCGTGAAAGACAACCAAACATCCTCACAAACTTTCGCGTTTATAATATATATTAGGATTTTACTTTTATTATACATAATATTGTGTTTGTAATAGTTAAAAGTAACTTTTTCTCAAAAATATAGATGTTTACGATTAATACAAGCAATTTTTGCTAGTAAAAATAAGGAATTTCAAATAAAGCTAATGGTTGATTTTTGACAATTATTTTGAGTTGTTATTACCATAGTTTTCTACAGTCTGCTGATTACAGAATGTTTTTCTTCCATGTGTTTTTCACTAAAATACATTCTACTATTTGTTATTGCTTATATAAATATTAGTTTCGTGCAAAAGATTTCAATTTTTTACAAATACTCATTTTTCTCATATAGTTAATTGTAATCTTTTCTCCTCAGAGAATGAAAATACTGTTACTAAACAGTAAGGACAATTTTTATGTTATTTGCAGACAGTAATTGTCTTTTAAATAAAAAAAACTACTATTGTAATCTCTTTTTATATGCTGAAAAAATTGTTTTCATAAATATTATTTTTGATATAGCTCATAATTTCAGTTTTGAAATATTTCAGTACTCAATTTTAAACAATATTTCAATTTTTGAACTGTTTCTTCATTTCAATTTATAGGCAGTATAAAATAGAAATATAAAGAGAGCAATAGTTTTATATTTTAACTGCTATGAGAATTCAGCATTATACTAGTTAATTTTTTTTCGTGAATCATTTTCTATGAATTACTAAATTGAACTGGATGAAAATATTTTCATAAAGATAAATTACAGAACAACATTTTTCGATTTAAAAAAAACAGAGACAAGTTCTATCAAAATATGGAAGAATTATTTTTATGTATAACATTTCGTTTAAATGCCTGAAAAGTCAGTTTGAATTGAAAGAAATTTATTGATAAATTTCCCAGCATCATACTGTAGAAAACAGAAGCATTTTTCGAATAATTTTTAAAAATAATATTTTACTCATTTTAAATTTTGTAGAAGAAAAATCAATCCTCATCGAATTAAATCTTTTGATAAGTTTTCCATTATCGTACTAAAAACTGATCATACAACCCTGAAGTAATTTGCTGCCTTATAAACAATATGTTTTAAATGTATGAATTGAAAAGATAAAAAATTTTGAACGATATGAAATAAAATTAGATTTAAAATGAATATTTCAAATTATCGATTTATTGCTTTAATATATTTTATAGGAATTTTTTCAAAAAAATCACAAAAAATATTAAATAAAATAGAATTTTACTATTTATAGCAGTAGTAAGGCAGCAAATTTTGTGCCATTGTTCTCAAATTATTTCTTCCTAATTTGGTTTCTATTTTGACTTAAGAGGGAAAAAATGTTTTATATTTTCCTATGTGAACTGACATCACTTATAATATTATTTAATTTTAATATAATTCATTTATCATTCTTTGCAAAGTAATCGTATAACATTATTCTGTCCGAAAAATAGGATGGCTTTATATTTAGCTTGCAATCAAAGCTTACATTTTTAATAATTTCCATAAATTCCATTTTAGAAAAAATTGTTCTAGATAAAACTAAATAATATTACAAAATGCAGAAGTTTATTTATTTATATAACATCTATTTCTTATTAAAAACTGTGTCAAGTAACATAAATTAATATCATGATAATATACTTCAAAGAATAAAAATTTATTCTTGCAATTTGAGTTTAAAAAAGGTTATGTTTCATATCCTTTGCCTAAATCTTTTAATTAACTGTAATACATGATTTTTAACATGACTGATCATAAAATTCTTTCCATGTCTTTACATATTTAAGGAAAATAGAAATTATTATAGTTACAAAAATCATAAAAATGTAAAAATAATTAATTTTACGAGAATTAACCTAAGAAACAGTTTTTCGATCTTTTCATTTTCAAATGAATCAAATCGTAGAAAATTACAGTTATTATATAACTCATGTTATTATATTTTGTATTTTCATTGATTCAGTAAACAATTTAATGATTTCGATTTTACAATGAACAGTACTGTTACTTATATATAAATAACGTGTGTGTGAAGAGAGAGAGAGAGGAATACTTTTTATTTAATTAAAACTGCTTTTGGTTTTTAACAAGTTTTCATTCTCTACGAGCATTCTTAATAACAAAGTACATCACTCAGTCATCAAACTAGAGTTAACCATATATAAATGGTGTTTTAGTATTCAGTCGTTAAAAATAAGAAGCATTCATAGCTGATTATTCACTTATTAAAAGATAAATTATTATTCATAAAAGAAACTTTTTCATATTTACAGAGATCACATCAATCCTCTTCAATCAACCACATCAATCAGTTATTTCCCTGTTGGTAAAAATGAAAGAACAGAGCTCTGTATATTAAAGTTTAAATTATATTGGAACATATCGTATGTTCCCTCTTGACACGCTTTCAATTGGGCAGTGTTCTATAACACAAGAATGACCCTAAATGAAACAATAACTTATTTATTCTTACGAACTGAGTCTGTTAATGTTTCTTCAAAGAAAATTCCGCTTAAGTGGTGTGGTTATTCTTTGTTTGGCTCCTATCCAGTATTTTTACCCATACATAACACACTTAGATGCCTAAAGCATCCGCAATAATGACCCATGCAGTCTGAATCGTTCAAAAAATAAATATTGTAAAGTTCTTCAAGGAAACTCCCTTTTTTCTGAACCTTCAGTCGCTTCAGTACGAGTGTAAATCTAAAAGAAAGATGTTCTAGAAAAAATGGTGTTTCAAATGCTTTAGATAAAATATTGTCTGCAGAAAAAGATTCTTTTTTGAACTTTAAAAATATCGAAGAACGTTGTTTTGTTTCTTTAACTTAACACAAAAAATTACATAAGACCTATTTTTTATTATGTGTTGTTATGAAACACTTAACTCAGTTTTTTTAAAATAATAATCGTGTTTTTTTTAAATAAAAACTAAACGATTTTTTTCCTTTTAAAAAAGAATATTTTTTTAAGTCTAAGCTTAAGGAAACCCTTGATACTTAAGCATGAGAATGTGAAAAAGACTTGAATCACTTCCAACGTATTTTTTGAATTTCGTAATATTTTTCAGCAGTTGAGGTGCAAAAACGTACATCTTTGTCTTCCCATTATCCAAAGTAGCATTTTATTATAGTAAAAAGTAGATTTTGATGATGGAAAACTAAAAGAAATTAAAAACAGGAGAAGGGGAGTACGCTTTTACTTCTTCGACTTTCAAGATATAAATAAATATTAAACTTTAATTTATATTTCAAATTTTAGGGCTTGAATTTTTTATATTAGCATCTCATTTCAAATTTCTAATGAAGTTTTAATGTATATATTTTTTTCTATTATATTTCAATGAAACAAAAATAGAAAAACGGGAAGCTTGAACAGGTGCTTATCTCTTGTTAAAAGGAACGCTAATTAAATCATGAAAATATTGCTTATTGTACCTTTGATGAATATTGATTCTTAATTTGTACTATCTTCTAAAGCTAGAAGACTATAAGCTAAAGGTCTATTAATCAAATAAATGATTACATAATCCCATAGCTATAAAATTTCTATTTGATTATCTTACAAATAGTAATAAATACTAGTAACTTAAAACACTTAAAAGTGCATTATAGTTAAAGATAACGAGTCAAAAAATTAGATATTTTTGGAGAATTTAAGAGTGTTTTTTTCCCCTTCTAAGTAAATAAAATATCAAACATAATTTATTTTTCTTTAGATTTTTCACATTTTTTGAGTATGATAATGATAACTATCATTAAGAATTAATAAATGCTAGTGAAAAAGTTCTTAGAATGAAAATCAAAATAAAAAATTCTATTCAATTTTATTAATTTCTTTCACTCTATTCAAGTCACACTTGCACTCTTTTTAACTAGCTTTCATTTTTTCCCTCTGATTCTAAATTCTTATTTTGGCACTTAGAAAATCAAAAACTTTATGTATTGCATTCTTATAACTTAGTTCTTTCGTAAACATTAAATTATTTTCTTACATTTATTATAAAAGTAACGATAAATTTTATAAAAAATGGTTCATATGTGTCCAGTATATTCCTTCTACATTTCATTCTAAATCAAAATAGCTTATTTCATTTTTTTTTAATCTTTCTATATAAAATCCTTTTTCAAATAATGGTACAATTAAGCTAACATAATTTTACAATTGCTGAGTAAATGTGATCTAAAATGTTATGTCTTGAAAATATAGAGGTATAAGCATTCACAGCATAAAAGAAATGGAATTAAAAATAAAATTATCCGTTGGCGTACCCGATGAAGTGCTTGCAGATTTTGATAATCAAATAAACGAATAAAAGAGTAGATAAGATAAATCTGATGAGTCGGGATAAATTTAGCTTTTATTAATGAAGAATGATTCCCCATCTCGAAGACAAATAATGAATTGAACGGAACTCCCTTTGGAAGCATAGAAAGACCATAATATCATAGCATGCTTCAGTAATATAAGAGCAGCACAGAAAGAGAACTCAAGCACATCAGTGTGTCTTTATTTTTGTCTTATATATTACCAATATATATAAAACAAGAATTAACTATCATTAATCATGATTAACTATCAGCACATTTATTACCGCATCCCTTTTTTTAAAAAAACGTTTTTTAAAGAAACAAATTTTTGTTTTAAAATTTCAATTTAAAAGACAATTGTTTTTAAAAATTTTTAAATTCATAATTGTGTTACTTTCGAATAGTTTCGTCAAACTTTTTGAACTAAGTTAGACTGAATTTTAAAATTGTTTCTTGTGGTATAGAGTGAATTCTAAATTTTGTAACTCTCTCTCATATACTACTTGAAAAAAGAAAAATTTAACGAATTTTGTTAATTTCCTTTGTTTTTCTATGTCTTTATAAGTTTAGATAAATGATTCAGCAAACACTTTTTCGGGGAGTGGAAGGAGGTTATTGCATGAAAATTACATTAATGCATAATGCATAATTACATATAATTACATACATAACATTACATTAACATGCATTACATTAATGCATAATTACATAAATGCATAATTACATAATTACATGCATAACATTACATTAAATGATTACAATTTTAAAAATCATAAAAAACATAATTACATAAATGCAAAAATGTGTTTTTAACTCCTTTTAAAAAAATTTAGTTTTTTTTTTCTTTTTATTAGGGATTACACAGTAATTGTTTATACACTCCTTTACCTTTGTCCAAGGGGAAAAGCAATGTTTTCCCCTTGGGTCTTTAATTTTTTTTTTTTTTTTTTTTGTGGATTTTCTTTTTCGGTTTTTACATTCTTCTGTTAATCAAAATCGAAAACACTTCAGGAATCCGCATCTGGTTCGATGTTTAGTAGGTGGTTTCTGACTAAACAACATAATTTGGAAAAAAATTTTTTGTAGAAAAATTCAAAAACATAAAAAAAAGTTGTCATAAGTTTAAAGATTAGATTTTCTTGGGAAAATGATGTGGTCATTTTATCAAGAACAATAAAAGGTATTCTCTCAGTTAAATTATTCCCGGATGAAATTTTAGTAGAGGAAAACATATACTTGCTATTATACTCTACATCATTCGATTATTCCCCCACCATTCCCCCAAAAAACTTTTTTCATCCCAAAATACTGTTGTATATGTCCCGTTAAATACTGTATCAATTAAATTACTTTAAATATCACATTTTTCATCCCTAACTTACAATGATTTCCATTTTCATAAGAAAAGATTTTAAAAACCCTGCTCATGCATTTAGAACTGTAACGGCGATTCGGCAGGGGAAAAAATACCCGGGAAAGAAGGGGTAACCAAAAATATACATTTAGGGGAATTTTGCCACCAAGCTAAGGCCCCTCAAAGGGGTAAGGGCCTTTAAAAATCAGCTACACCGAAACTATCCATTTTTTTTAAAAAGGTTTTAAAAAAATTTTTGTTTGGGGTTGAAAAAAATTAGGCGGAGGGTAAAAGAACATACCCCAGGGGTGAAAAAGCCGGATTTGGGGCGATCAGTGAACCGTTAAACTAGTGCTTCTCAAACTTTCAATATTTTCGACTTAATATTCAATCATAATTTTCATCACCCCCATACAATATATTGAATTCAATAATAGTGTACTTTGACGCTAAAGCTACTATACGACTTTAACCTCTTAAGTGCCACCGGTGTATATAAACGTTTCGCTCATCCAAAGCGTTAATTGCCCCGGACGTATATATACATCTTTCCGAAGTACGATCCTGTGCACTGGTATCCATAAAATTAATCCGAAGGTTTTGGAATGCAATAAAAGGACCTTGTCAGAGTGTCTGCGAAAGATTTACTTTTTTCAGAGGATTCGCTTATTTATTCCTTTTCTCCCCCCAATACATCACAAACGTGCGCCTACGTGGAAATCGGTGGTGCTGGGAAGTGTAACTTTAAATCGGCAGTGAAGAGATAAATTATAAGCCGTAAAAATTATCAAGATAAGTGTTAGTTTTTGTATATAATTTTATACATGACAAACCAATAGGGTGGGTCACTGGTAATTATTAAACTTGTTCTTAACTTAGTATTGTTAAATTATTTATAAAATACATTTATACAATACTGATACATTTATAAGTGTATTATATCAGTGTAAATGCGTATTTTTTTATTATGTCAGAATGTATTTTGTTTATTTACTTTTAGTAAACTAATAATTTTTTTAAATAATCTTTTATTTTCAACTTTTTAATATGCTCATGCACCCTTGGGGGGAGTGCCCCACAGTTTGAGAAACGCTGCGTTTAGGGTTTCTGATTTCCCGGCTTTTTCCATTCCCGGGAATTTCCTGGAAATCCCAGGAACATAACTGTCATTCCCGGAAATACATCAAATTTTCAAAAAATCTGAAAATGAATTAATTTTAATTGATATTAATAATAATTATATAAAACAAGGATACACATATAAAACTCCAAAATTTATACTCATTTATATATTCAGCTAAAAGTCAAAAAAATAAAAAAACATGATAATTATTTCTTTTTAAAGTGTGATTTGAGAAAATATAGGCAATCTGTGTGCTTTTATCAATCAGCCTAGTTCTTAGCTTTATTATGAATAATCCTGCTGTAGAAAATGCTCTCTTACATTCAACTGATGTTTCAGGAATTGTTTTCAAAGGAATCAATTATTTTTCTAATGTTGCTACTAGGAAATAATATTTGAAAATTTATTTGCTGTTGCAGCAACGATCACGTACTATAAAAATATGAATTCTTGTATTTAAAAGATAATGTTCGTGTAACTTATTTCTTGTTTATAAAATAAATATATTTTTATTACATAAAAATAACTAAACATTAACGTAAGAATCTCTCATAAAAGTTTAGTTAAGTAATAAGAAAAATAAGAAAAGTTAGATTTTTTTAAAAATATTCTCCCCTAAAAGTTTGGGGGTACATTTCACTTCTTCAAATTGCTGATTCAACTAAATAATTTATAATAAAGACACAAGTATCCAAAAAAATCTTTTAATAACAGTTTTAAGTCTGAGTACTTAAGTTATCACCGTAAATCAAGATATCAAAACTTTTCCAAAATAGTCATGCTGGTATCCTACGAAATGATGTTCCTTTAAAAACTAAATACTTTTAGTTAGAAAAGTTTCGACAGACAAAAACCCGATCAGAAAAAAAAGGACTTTTCCTCCGGGCTCTAAAAACCCCCAACCTTTCCCCTGTTTCTTATTACACTTTTACCCCTGGGGATATTTCTCCTTACAAAATTCGGGGTAAATCTAAATCGTGCAGCCGTGCTGTAAGCTAAAATTTATGTCGACGGTTGAAATCCATTGTCCAGTCAAAACGACCTACATTATACCCTTCCCTTGTTGGCGGGGGGTGAAAATCCGGTACAGGGTTCTCAGAAAAGGTGACTAAAAATAAAATTCTCCATATTTGGCGAGCAAAAAATTTCCTTGAAAATTTTTCATTAAAATTGTATGAGTTTTTTTTTTTTTTATAATAGTATGCCCCCTTTTTTAATCGAAATATTTAAAAGTTTATGTTTCAATATGTTTAAAAATATTGATTAATTAACTAGCAAAAAATTTTCGAATAAAATTTAATAGTTCCCAAAAAGTTGATTGCATTTTTTAAATGAAAAAATACGGGTTTAAATTTAATTTACATGTTTATTACATTGATTTTTTTTGACTTATGCTATTTTTTAAAAAAAACGGCTCAAAATTCTTGTTTCATAATTTCATTTATTACATCTGTAAAAAAAATAAAAATTTCTATCTTGTTTATAAATAATTAATTTATTTGAATTAATCATCTGTTTTCCCTTTTTACGTTTTAAATCGTTTGTAATTATTATTCAAATTACATGTAAATGCCGTTTATGTACGTTAGCTTAAGATATACAAAAGTACATAATAAATTTGGGGATTAATTTAAAAAAATTTATCAATATTAAAACTTATAATCTTTATAAAATTTATAGTTTATCTGGAAAAATATCTCGATGCATACTTCAAAAATTATGTTACTAACATTATATAAAAAAGTTTATATATTCAGCTCAATAAGTATAAATTTTTAAAGAAAAAAATATTTATATAATAATTTAATACAAAAATTATATATTTTGATATTTAGAACTTTTTTTGTTGTAAAAAAAATGTTTAAAATTTCAAAAAACAGCAAGAATTACGATAGCGCACGAGATCTATAAAAATATTATCTAAGAACGAAGCTAAATCGCAAAGCGAATAGCGTTGATTTGGCTCGAATATTTCGGAATAATGTAATCTTGAAAACCGGTTTTTTCAGCCAAATATTGTTGTTGTCAGCCAAAAGTCAAGTGGCTGTTTTCTACTGTATTCGCGTTCACAGGTATTAAAGAATAAATGCTTTTAAGATGTGATTAACTTAAAATATATCTTTAAACCTACAATTTCTATAATACATGATACTTTTTAATAATTTTCTGTGCATTTGCATTGATTTAAATTCCAGAACATGTTGGAACTACTTTTTCAAACGGATTGTTACATTCCCTACCTTTCCCAACGCTGCCAACTTGAGGTGAAACAGAGTATAGATTATTTCAGTCCCGTGTCGTTCGTTCCCGAGAATGCAAAAAGTAGGAAAATCTCATGATTTCCCGGGAACCCGGGAAAGAAACCCTATCTGCGTTAAATCATTTTAGGGTGATCGCCTGAAGATTAGTAGTAGGTAATTATATACCAAAATATTTAAGATTGGTTAACAATATGCAGATTTAGTCTTTTACTGACTACAACTACGTGAACTAACTTTAGATAAAATGCTTTAGTAGAATTGTTTGGTAATAAAAATGCATCATTTGATTCCATTATTATATTCATGGTTATTATTATATGTTTGTACCTTGTTTTGTTTTTTTAAACGTGGTCTTAAAAGTATAAGTTCTTTTTAATTACAGGCATTTAGGTAAGTGCATATTCCGCATTTATTATTAAGTTACAATAAATACTGTAGACACCGTAACACCTTGAAAAAATTAGAAGTACCCCGTACCCTGGAAATGTTTACTCACCTTCAGTGGCGCACACAAGGGGGGAGGGGGCCGGACCCCCCTAAAGCCCTTTATTTTCCCCCCGATTAATTGTAATTCTAAGTATATAGTACGTAACATTTAATTAAGTATTTGTTATTAATGATTAATTTTTTATTAATTAATGCTAATTATTTATTCAATAATTAGTTTTTTACTGTGTTTTGTTCCCGAAAATCGACAAAATCAAAAGAGCATGGTACAAGAATGGCGAACTTTCGACCCCGGACCCCCCTCCCCCCTTGAAAAATTCCTCTGTGCCCTACTGCTCACCTTTGTTCTAAAGAATGTGAAAACATCGAATAAGTCTATAATAGTGTATTATATAACCGACAAATAAATTAAATAAGATATTGTTTTCTTTTGTTAAAGCCAACTTTATGTTCGGCTCTTGCAAAAATTAACTATGGGGAAAAGTACAAAATCAGCTCATATGCTGATATTGAACAAGCAAAAATCGGTGCATTTATTAGCCGATATATTTCTATTCATGAAATTCTTCGTAGGATCAGCTATAGAAACTATGTAGTTAGAAACTTCAACAAAAATCTTAGAATGTAAAAAGTTGGGGAAAGTTCTGGACACCTGATAGTGTATTGTAGTCATGACATAAGGTGAATTCGAGAAGAGTAGCATTTAACCCTCTAAGCGGTCTGCACTTAAAGTCTTGCCATTCTGGAGATGCTTCAAAAATACACCGCACATATTTTTTTGCTTTCAGGTGGGGTTCTCAAAAGCGGTTGAGCCGTATTTTTAAGAATGCGGCTCGGCCGCCTTTGGGAATCCTGCTTGAAGGCAGAAAAAGCATCTCTGGAATGGCGGAATTTTACGTGCAGACCGCTTGGAGGGTTAATTCTACACTGACAGCAACTAAATCTTCCTGAAACGGGTGTTAATGGTTGTCTAAGAACGATGCATAAGTTCTTTCCCTTAGGAACCAAGACAAATTCGTAAAAAAGTCGAGAAAAAACTCTATTTAAAATCCTGTCACATAAAAGCACGTCCATCATTTGCCAAAAATCATATTCAGCGGAAGAAAGAATGAATGTATATAATATTTAGTGATGAGAAAAGCTTTGTCTGGATGGCTCTGATAGGTCTGGCTACATTTTCATGATATTCGAAATCATGAAATAGTGTTTTGAAAGCGGCAACTTGGAGGTGGAAATGTCATGATTTGGACATGTATTCGACAACGTGATAAAAAATAAAATAAATTTTATTAATAGGAATATATGAAGACATTTCACTACTATGATATACTTCGCGATAATATTTTAAATGATGAGTTACGATAATGTTGCTTATATACATCCAAAGACAAGAATTACAACAAATAATATGAATTTACTTAAATGGTCGTCGCTGTCTCCTGATTTGAATATTAATGAAAATATTTGGGATGAGATAGTAAGAGAAACTTATGGATGTGATCTGCATTATTCAAATGTGACTGAACTTAAAAGTGCCACCATCCGTTATTGGAAAAATATAGTTCAAAGGCTTTTCAAAATTTATGTAAGAGCTTGAAAAAAAAAAAAATCGTTGAAGTCTAAGGGTAGTTATACTAAATGTTATTTCTACTGTAATAATGCAACAAATTATTACTGTGAACAGCGCCTATTATTCTTTCGCCTAAATTTGCGTCTATCTTTTTTTTCGTTTTAAATTTGTTTTAATATATCATTGAATTTTTTTTTACGTAGAAATCCTTTTGTAAAATTTTCTTCATGTTACGAAAATTTAGATTAATTTTTGTTATAAAACAATATAATAAATCTCGGATTCTTTTTGTGCCTTATCATTCTTTAAAGTAAAGTAAATAAAAAATTAAACAAAAATATTTTTACAGCGTAAAATAAATGCGATATGAGATAAAATATATGTTATTGAAAAGCCATATTTCCTCAATTTAGTAAGATAAAGAATTCTAGGGAATTCTTATAGATTCCTTTCTCAATTCATCATAACCTGATTGCTAGATGTCTATGTTTTGGAGAATGATGCGAAAAAACAGAATTTTCAATAACATTGTTTATAAGGCAAAAAAAAAAAAATTAAGATAACTTATATAAAAATGATAGATAAAAATTTATTTATAGGGGAAATGAAATTACTAAAGTCAGATTGTCTTACTTTTAAAACTAAGGGAAAATTATTGGGTGGGTCCATTAGAGAGGATTAACCCCTCTCTCTCTCTCTTATTTCGATAGTTATACCTTGGAAAATTTATCTTTCACCTAGAAAAAAAGGGCAAAAAAAAATTTCAAATTAAATTTGATTTTCCACTAACATAAGACATTTTAGTTTTGAAAATTTTTTTATTTTCAATGATAAAAGCCCTATTTTTATCATTTTTTCCATAATTACTTAACTTACCAGTAAGACTGTTCTAAAGGTGAAGTTTGAGAGATGAGAATCAAGCAGTAAAATTTAATATTGTAAATTGAAAATATTTATTGCTTGTGCGTTAAAATCTCAAAGAACGCGGTTTTTTTAATTAAAAAAAGAAGAAAAAAATAGCAATATTCTGAAATTTTGTTCATTTTACTTTTTTCACAATTATTAAACAGAAATTATTCTGAAATTTTGTTCATTTTTACTTTTTTCACAATTATTAAACAGAAATTTAATAAATAGTAAACCTACACTTCAATTCAAACATTTTTAACACTATACGTGGAAATATTAACAAGTATAGTGTTATTCGATAAAATAGTAATTTTGATGATGCTGTCTCTTACTTCAGCTCCACACATTTTTAAAGACGCTTCGATCACCAGTTTGACACAGCATTCCATCAGTTGAATATATATATATGTGGCGGGTTAATCAGTATTTGAGTATTTTATCACATCACAATCTCGAAGGACAAATGTAACGATCGAAGCTGTTGCTCTATGAGAGAGTCCATAACAATCAATAACCAAAGATGTGTTGTTTTTAGGTTGAACTCCATTTACTACGTTTTTTATTAGTTGTCTTGAAATCAGAATCTCCACGTATTTGTATACACTCGATGTCAGCATATACTGGTTTGTAGGTCTCCAAAACTTCAGGCGTCATACTTAGATGAGTCTAAGGTTCTTTGTGCTCTTTGTTTTCTTACTCCTCTAAGAAATCTCTTTCCTAATTTAAGTGTTTGCTACGTGTTGTGCTTATCCGGAAGGACAGAACTCGGTACCTCCTGATACGTAAGCAGGTAACATACCACTGGACCAAATTAATCACTTTAGTCCAGAGGCTGTTACTGGCTTATATAGATGTGATACCGCTCTGTGGATAGGCGAACCGAACGATATAGTTGTTATGGCGAGCGTGGGAGTTGTTAATTGGAGGAGTTGCGACAAGTGAGTCTGACGAGTTTTTGGTTGCTCTTTTTGTGGGTAGATGGCGCCACGACAGTTCAGAAGGTTACGCTTTTCTAAATTCAGCCAGGGTCACCAATAAGTGAGCGCTTATCCTGAAGGACAGAACTCGGTACCTTCTGATCCGTAAGCAGGTAACATACCACTGGACCAAAATGATCACTTTCGTCCGGAGGCTCTCTTACTGGCTTATATAGATTATACCACTACACTAGCAAAAATTCAATCTTCCAAATTTTCCCCGCCTATACTTTTTTTGCAGGAACATGAGACGTAACTCAATTAAATATATTTGCAGTGACGATTTAAGCTAATTTCGGGCCCTGGGCGCACAAGATCTACAAGCCCCCCTGGCACTGGCGGATCGAAATTTATTACCAGAAAACCTGATTAAGTTCAGCTTTTCTGGGCCCCTTGGGTGCCTGCCCCAAACTCCCAGTGGATAAACAGGCCCTGGATATTTGGTTGACTCTATTATAATAACAATTGATTAAAATCTTACACTTACACAAATTCAGATTATTTACTTTGTTTTGTTTTTGGAAAAGGATGCAGTTCACGATATTAACACATGTGCATGCTGTTATATCAAAATCAAAGTTGATTCCGTTTTGAACAAGTCAGTCTTTTACAAGAATGAAGCTTCCTTTCAAAACTCGATGGTAGAGAACGTTCATAGTTAATTATCAAAATTAATTATCTGTACTACCAGGTACTTATAAACCGAAAGAATAGGCGATTTAATTTTTTAATCCACCGTTTCAGCTACTTACAAAGTCTCACATAATTTGTCTTGGACCGTAGAGATGTCTCTTATCGTTCTTAGAAATTGCGCATTAAGACAATTTTATGAGTAGGAAGCTTATGTTGCAAAAATTAACTTGGAATATTACATATTAGGTATTTAAAATTCTTTTTAGTGATAACTTAATTATACTTAGCCATTTTTACCCCATTTTTTTAACGCTAACATTCACACAAAATGCATTCGAAGACAAAAATAAAAACATTTACGTACAAACAGACTGTCACATTGCCTCTGTTGTCGATTGATTGGAAGACAAAATGACAGTTAACCCGCGAGGGATGTCTTCGCTATCTTAACTTATCACATGACAGAAAGACGGCGATCTAACTCTTGAACTGCTCATTATACTTCGGTTTTCAGCCCGAATTTTTTCTCCAACATAGAACTTTTCTTCAAATCGAATTCTTTCAAATGAAAAAAAAAAAAAAAAAAAGGCAACAAAAATTTTTATTTTTTTAAAGGGTTTTATTATTAAAATTTAAAAGGTATAATTATGAACAAAATTACGAAAAATGGAAGAGGTAATGATAATTTTTTTTTTAAAAAAAATTATAATGTTTTTTGAGCTTCAGGCGGTGATAATATTGATGTAAGTATTATAAAAAATTATAAGTAATTATAAAAAAAATATAAAAAACTAACAAAAAATCGTGAAGTTTTTGCATTTTTAAAACTTTAAGAGCGTTGCGAGAACAAAACATATGTTTTTATGTGATTTTCCCCGCTTTTTTCATAGTAGGTGAAAGTTAACTTTTTCAGGTTATAACGATCGGGGGCGGGGATCAATTTTTAGCTCACACACATGCTTACACAATTTAGGATAAAATTAATCTTTTTTTTCCCCCGGTTCTATGCTTTCTTTTATTTTTTTGAAAAGAAATAGAAGAATTAAGGTTGAATTTAATTAAAAAATAGATAAATTGGAATGCTTCAAAAGATGATTAATAAGTGAGATTAGAATTCGAGTGCGTGTTTTTAAACGTTAAAGTGTAAAATTCGATTATTTCATAGCGGTGCCGTTGCTTGAGTTCGAATAACAGCCAGAGATGGAGATAGTACATATGTTTATATTACAGAAAATAAATATTTACAGTAAAATTTACACTTAAAAGTAGTAATGCGGGTAAATGAAAATCACACCTTTGAATATGCTGTGGATTGATGCGGACAAAGACCTTGCGTCTGTTTGTTGCGCTTCCTGTTTACAGAATGTCCCGGTACGGGGTACTAAAGTTTCAGTTGGGGTAGGACAGCAGGAAAGTATGGCACGCTCAGTCACAGTTAAGTGTGAGGAGTGTAGGAAACAAGTAGAATACTGAAATATTTCATGAAATAACTAAGTCGCTTAAAGTGTGTAATAGATGTATTATTTTTCACTTATTCTATAAAAGAACTAGAAGTTCTATAAATTAATTAAAGAAGACCAATAAAAAGTGAAGAATAAACAACTCGAGATTGAAACAAGACCGTTGTCTTATAAATTAACTGATGATAAATAGACTCCAGAAAAATACATTTCATTTTATGGATAGAATAATTGATAAATGATACAAAAAGGGGATATGTGTGGCGTAATATTATTTATATGAATTAGTTAAACAACAATAAAAAAACAAAATGTAGTACAGCTATGATTATATTTACAATTTTGAAATTTTGAATCTATGTAAATTAATTTGGCTATTTAGTTCCAACCAAAAATCCAAATCAAAAAGTTCAGCCTTATTTGAATAAAAATTTGTTTCTAATAATTTTATAACATGTATAAAAATCTATAATAGTTTTTAACATCGTACTAAGGTCACAATTATTATTAAGTCATCTATATATCTGAATAAAAAATAGGATAAATTATTTTATTGGCCAGATTCATAATAATATAAACATAAGCTTTCCAAACTGTTATTAGGACCACACTGAGGTGTCCTTAATTTGTTTATTAAGTTTATTATCAAAAATAAATTATTTCTCTCGTAAAGTAAATTTCATAAGTGTTAAACTTTTCAAGACCAACAGAATCATTCAGTCCATATTTCTCATATGTGATCAAAAGTGTCCCAATCATATCTTCTATATTAATAGAATTCAATAAGTCTTCAAAATCAAAACTATACACTGAAGAAACATATCGTTGCTCAACTCTTTTTCATGAAATCATTGGTAGTTTTTGTAATCAAAGTATCTATAATATTATCTGTGTTCTGTGAGATGCATTGTTGAACACTTCCTGATTTAGACATACAGTCGAACCCCGATTCACCGCACCCCTATTTAACGAATTTTGCGATTTAACGAATTTTTCTTTTCTTCAATTAAAATGGATTAAAAGGGAGGCGAAAACTCATATTTAATGAATAATAAACCCCCAATTAACGGATTATTTCAACAGCTGAAAAAAAAATGTTTTTATTAGTTCGAATCAGAAAAAATTTGATTTATTTTCAAACCATATGTCCTTTTTGTCCGGAACAGAAAAAGACTTTCCTTGAAGCTGCAAATTTCAACGAGAAAAGGTGCGGATGAGTCATGAGTGTAACCTATCGTGTGAGCTTTTAAATAGGACAGGAAAACTCCTTTCTTATCTCATTCGCTCCACAATGCTAGGTATATTTTAAGATTGTAGCAATTGTGTTACATTTGATGTCAGATTGCCTATTTGTGTAACTTAATTTGAGGAAGTTGTTGATTTCTCGGAGCCAGTGAATAACATTTCTGGTGCAGAAATTCATGATTAAATTCCTACAAAAACTGTTACATTTCTTAATGCTTAACATTTTTTAGAAACTGCGAAAACATACCTCCTGCAGCAAGATGTAAATGACCTATTTTTTTTCTCTGCTAAATTCGGAAAAAACTCTTTTTAATCAGGAAAAAAAAGCTGAAACATCAAAAAAATATTTTAAAAATTTTTAATTTAAATGGAGCAAAAATTCTCAAAAAAATTTTTTTTTTAAATAAAAAAAGTGTGTAATTTCTAACTATGGACAGTTTTTTTAATTGCTTATTAAAGAATTTCCGAAAGGTAAGAACAAAAAATTGGTATTTTTTGGACCCCGATATTCCTAATAATCCTGAAACAATGAACAAAATGTTCGGTCCCTATGAATTCATAAAATCGAGGTCCTACCATATGTGTATTGAAAAACGTTTGTGATACTATGAAACTTCACTGGATTCTTGCGAAATTTAAGAAGTGTTGGAAAGTTAAAACCAGATTTTTTTGACAATTTGAGATTTTTACATTTTCACATTGTATAGATTTTAACCTTTATAAAAATACCTTACTTTAACCTCTAGGGTAGTTAGAAACCCTTAAAACCTTTTTTTAAATAATCTTTAAAAACGGGACACGCCCATTTGAAGGGGAAAAATGTAAACAAAGTACTTCGTTTTTTTCTTAAAAATTGAACTTCTGATATAAACCCCAAAAAATTTGTCTTTTTTGTAAATTGAGCCTTTTTTTTTTTATTTAACCGATTGGCCCCAATTAAATTAAAAAAATTTATCTCAAAACGTAGATTTTGATGTTCGATGTTCCTTTTCAGGAACTACTGTTCCAAATATGTTAATTTTTTTTTGAATATTCATTTGTGGCTAATATATAACGAAATGAGCTTTTTTTTTTAAAAACTCAAAAAAATTTTTTTTTACAAATTCTTTTTTTTGAAAAATGAGTTCATAAAAATTTCAAAAATTTGATAAAATATTTTAAAATTTTTAAAAATTCAAAAAATTTGCTAAAAAACTCATTTCAATTATAATGAAAGGTGTACTTTAATTCAGAAAAAATTTTAGCATGTACATATAACAGATTTTGGGAAAAAAGGGTTTATTGAAAACAACCCAAATTTTAAAGTTATCGGTATAGAGGGGTTTTTTTAAATTCCTTAAGTGTTAAAAAATATATGTTAATATTTGATGCTCTAATGCCATAAATATCCAACATTTTACCAAATGTTAATAATCGGTCATTAATCCCCTGTTCCTCTCTTAATTTTTTAAATCTGTAGATATAACAGCTGATAAAAAGATTTTTAAAAAATTTTTAACGTCCGTAACTCTGTTGTGGGTCGATTTTAAAAAACCTTCTGCTCTGCAAAAAAAACACATTGTCAAAATTTTTTAATAAACCAAAATAGTTAAATAATTTGATCTCTGGATGGTAATACGTTAATATTAAATCTCTTTTTACAATATTGAATTTATTTAACAATTCTCTATATATAAATATTAAATTTAATGAACAATCTCTATATACAATATTAAATTTACTGAACTATCTCTCTATATACAATAAGTTCAAAACGGGTCAAAAAAAAGGTAGGGTGAAACGAATCTGCAAGCGGGGGAGGGAGGGTGACTTTTGCCCTGTCGGGGGTTTGAGGACTGGTTGGATGAAACGAAACCCCAAAAGGGGTGAGAAGGATGTAACCTTTGACACTGTCCATTGAAATAAATGATCCCCATTTGAAACGGATATTGTTCACCATTTCATTGGTTTTAATTTTTTGGGGAAACCCCGATTTTTTCTATAATAAAAGTAGCCCAAGTTTTTTCTTATAACATTAGCTATCTGCCGTGAAAATTTTTTCAAAATTGGTCAAGTTGTTTCAGAGTTAGCCGGCCAAAAAATGAACAAACAGCGACAAAAAAATTTTAAAATTGATTTTTTTATACCTTATATACTTTTAAATCATTTAGTAAAAAACTTTAATTTCAAATTACAAACAGATATTCATTTTTTTTTTATATTATAATTTTTTCTCTTATATAGTATTTGCATATGATTTATTACTTGCTTAAAACATTATCAACACATAAACTATTACAAAATCTACCTGTAAATTTTCTGTAGATGTTTTAATATCTCTATAAGTAATATCATATTTTGATCTAAAATCATAATTCAATAATCCTTTAAGAATGTGAAAGCCATATTTTCAAATGCTTGAGAATAGGTAAATTATATTTTATCGTTAATTATTAAATTTTTAAGGTTAGAGAGCTGCTTCCTTACCATTAGATATTGCTATTTGAAATCATAAATCGGAAAACAGTACCCCCGGACATAATTTCTTTTAATTTTTGGTTCTGCACGATTTCATGATTTCCCGTTAATACCTACTGATAATGTGCATCCATAAATTAATTAAATGTCTACTTCTACATTCTTTCTTGTTTAACAATTCCATAATCTTGAAAGAACATAAAAAATCGGTCTCTACCAAGTTTTTTACTTTATTTGAAAGCTCATTTTATTTAAATATTTTTAAATGAAACAAAAAATAAATTACAAAAATAATTTCTGATAGAAGTTGCATATTATTTTAAATATTTATTTTTTCGAAAGAGCATTTTCTATAGATTTCAAATGAAGGTAATTTTTTTTATACATAAAAATGCAAAATTAACATATATTAAGTCTATCTTATAGAGAAGGAGCGTTATATACATACATATCTATACATATGGTTCGATAAATCACTCTGTGTTTTTAATATACAGTCGAACCTCTATATAACAAAATCACTAAATCGCGCAAAAAAGTTCGTTATATAGAAAATTCGTTATATAGAGGTTCATCTTTTAATATACTTTATAAACCACATAAAACAAATTTTAAATTCATAAACACCATATGTTAAAAAAAAAATATTCACACCTTTTTCAAATTAATATATGTCTATTTTATGTATCTTACCTATCAAAAAAGAAAGAAAGAAAAACTGCAAGAAAAACAATAAAAAAGAATGTCGAAGAATTCACTGTATTTTCAATATTAAGAAAATAATTTTATACTAAAATTAATGAATTTTAAGGACATTTTATAATTTAAAACATATAAGTAATATTAAACATACATTATTTTATAATTAGAACACATGGATACGGGGCAACTCCATTGAGGGGGAAAGGGGATATCGAAGATGTTTTTAGTGAACTGGGCAATGGGGTTAAAGGTTCCAATTCTTGGATGAAACGTCCAGAACTTTATTGCTTTCGGTGAGTTTGGATCTAATAAAACCAGTTTAAGATTTATGACCACCATAAAATGTGTTAAAGAGAGAATAACTTGAAATTTTTTCAGAAATACTTTTAAAAAAAGGGGAGAACAAAAACTGAATCACAGAAGAAAAAGTTCGCTATATAGAAAATGCACTTCGCTATATATTCAAGGGGCTCACCTTCTTTAGGTGGGTACGGGTGTCACAATCCCGAGGTACCCTAGTGATCTTTTCCTTTTCCCAAGGGGTTTATTGTCTTTGGTAAACACGGATGTCACGACCCCGGGGTACCCCAGTGATCCTTCTCTATTTTCGACCCTCCATCTTGTCATCCAATTTGTTCCTTTCCCGTCTAAACCACAGACCTATGAATGTTTGGCGCAGTATAGCCCAAACTGGTTCTTGCGCCATAAAACACCAAACTCAACTCAACTCACTATAGAGAGGTTATTTCACGAAGAAAATCGTGAAATGTTCAAGGTTCCAGGAAAAAGTTCGCCATATAGAAAAATTCGCAATACAGAGGTTCGGTCTGTATATATATGCACCCAACTCTTTTTTTTTTACACGGTAGATACGTTCCTTAGAAAACCGTGCTGAAAAAGTCGTGTAGAAAGATACATGCGACATATGGTAAGTTTAGGGATATGTTCCTCACAATTTTAAAAAATCGTGTAAGATGAAAAATCTCTTAATATTTTCCCAATAAAATGTGCAAAAAAGTAATAATAAAATTCCTGTTAGGTATTTATAAAACAAAAGTAATTCACATTTTTATTACAAAATAAATTGAATTTAGTGTACAGTTAAAATTTAGTCCATTAGTACGAAAAACATATGAAAATTCAAATTGAAATTAGAAATAAAACTATACTAACTAACAACTATTCATCGCTACTCGATAATAAGACTGCACGTTTATTAAGAACTGGACTAAAATGTTATCAGTGTCAGGTACGTCTAGTACAACTGTCGTTTTTTGATTCAAATGAAGAATTTCTTTCGTTATTAATTCCCTCAGTTGGTTTTTTCGTTGATTAGCGGCTATATTTTGGTTTCTCAAGTTGCTTATATAATACGTGATATCCTGCGAAACAAATGACGATGAAATTTTCTACACTCTCTACACCAGGATTGAGTACGAAAATGTTCTGCACTTGTATCAAATTTCACACCCTCGTGAATTAAATTAGCTGTTAATAGCTGAATTTCACCTTTGATCTCGGCATTATCGACTTCTTTATTATCATAAACTGTCATAAACTCAATCAAATCTTCCTCATTCTAAGGGCACGAATTCCCAAATTTTTTCGATTCGTACTAGAACAAAACGTTCGTGTAAAAAAAATTCGTTAAATTCATGTACCGTGTTATTTCAAAATCGTGTAAAAAAAGAAAATTGGGTATATATACGAGGGTTGGGGCATAAAAGTCATGGCAACTATTTTTTTTTCTTGTATATATGTGAATGGATCACAAACGTATGTTTCGTGTGGAAGTTCTGCAGGCATAGTGTGTATACAAAAGAACAGATGGTTCTGTGATAGCTGGTAGTAGCGCATCAAGGGCTGCGAAATCAGTCAGTTGGTGAGTGTCGTGTGATGGAAGTAACCAGTGTTGAGCAGCGTTCTTACATCAAAATAGCCGTTCTCCGATGGAAAAATGCGATGGAATATCACTGTGAATTAGTGGAAGCTCTTGGAAATAATGCCTTACCATACCGTACAGTAGCACGGTGGGTGTACTGTGTTGTCATTCTTTTGCACCGTGAAGACCATATTGCCCTGTATACTACTGTAATAAATTAGTGTGTTACGATATTTCAGTGCTATTCATTGTCCACACATGTAGTTAACACTTTGTCATTTCGTCTGTATATGTCACATTTTCCAACCGGACTGGTATCTTCAAGAATAAAAACAGTTCCCATGACTTTTGCCCCAACCCTCGTATATAATTTTCATAATTCATTCAATAGGAATGAGGAACAAAGATCTGATGCCATTTTTGATAAACCAAACAAATGTGCATTATTAAATTTTCGAGAAAAATTAAAAATTATCAAAAGATCCGCAGAATGATGCGTCGTTTACCAAGATATTAAGACATACACAAGTGAAGGCGAATCCTTGATTTGAAAGATTGTGAAAGATAAGGAGTAATATAAGGAATAGGAATGGCTACAAATAATTTTGCTTCCAAGAAAACCGTTAGACAAAGAAGTCCTTTGATTTTAAATATGGAAAGACTCCATTCACTTTGGACTAAGAACTGTAACCAAAAACGAATTCGTTTAAATCAACTAAAAATTCGAGCAAAAACATCAAGGCTTTTTTCTACACTCAAAGAAAAACAGCCTGAAAACGAAACTGATGAAAATTTCCAAGCAAGCCGTGGGTGGCTCTTTAACTTTAAAAATCACGCAGGAATTGTTAATGAGTTGGTGCAAAAAGTCTTTGGCCAATTTTTAGTTAAAATAGTTCTTTTTCCCATTTCTTAAGTTTCTTTAGGTATCCGACTAGTTCGGAACGTGATTTGAAAAGCGCATAAATGGATAACTTTCATGATATTTAGTGTTACTTAGATTAGAATACATATATACAATTATTTTAAGGACATTTTGACAAAAAAAAATTATTTAAATACAATATTTTGGCAAAAAATTAACTTAGAATAATATTTTTTCAAAATGTTCTCCTTTTATGCTTCTATTATAATAATATTTTGCTTGTATATAGCTCAGACCTCTCTACAAAGGCTCAACTAGAATTTTTGAAATATATAACTTAGAAGGGGTTTATCCATATTTTACAACAACAAAGGGGAGCAATTTTAAGAATAAAACGCCGATAATTATTTCAATGGGTTGTAACTCTGAAAATAATGTGAATTTTTCAAAAATTATAGTTGAGCCTCTGTAAAGAGGTCTGAGTTATATACAGGCAAAATATTATTATAATAGAAGCATTTTTCACAAAAGGAGAATATTTTGAAAAAAGATTATTCTAAGTTAATTTTTTGCCAAAATATTGTATTTAAATCATTTATTTTGTCAAAATGTCCTTAAAACAATTTTATACATGTAGTCTAATCTAAGTGACACTAAATATCATGAAAATTATCCATTTATGCTTTTTCAAAATCACGGTTCCGAACGTAGTCGGATACCTTAAGCAGTAACAAGTAATATAAAAAAATAGTTTTTAAGTCAATTCCTACTTAGTCAACAAAGAAAAATTTTATTTTAGCTACTTTTTATTAAATAGTTACAATTAATATAACTATGTATATACATATGACAGAATCACTACATTTAGTGGTAATTAATTTTTATTAATTATCATTAAAGTATCGTATTGTCATCCAAAACAATCGTGTATATAAGATTTCAATTCAACTGAATGCTTTAAAACGAGAGGAAAAAACCTTTTCAAATTTTGACACACAAGTCACCAAAAGGGTCGCTAAGTCACCAAAAAGGATGCCAACGTGGCTGTATTTGTAATTATTTAAATAATTAGTTTTAATCAATTAATTTTTATTAATAATAATTAAATTATTGTATTGTCGTCCAAAATAATCATGTATATAAAATTTCAGCTCAATTGAGAGCTTTAAAATGTATTTTATTAACGATTGAGAAAATTTCACCAAGATAAATAAATATATAGAGAGAGAGTGCGAGCTAGTAGTAGGAATTGAAAAATGTGTTGCATCGGTTTTGCTTTTTTAACATTTTATTATTTTTTCCTTAATTTTGTGTAAATATACAAATATTTTTGTTTTTATGAAATTTGATAGAAGTGAACTATTTTCCCATGGAAAGAATGTTTCTCTCAGAGCAGATTTATTCGAGGCAGTTCTCAAGAGTAATTAATTAAACATACTAAGTGAAGTAGTCTTGAGTTAAATAAAAAATATGAGGATATATCTGTAATTTAATGTTATGCATATTATAATAAATATTTATAATCATATTATACATATTAAAATTGAGCACTTGACAAAAAAAAAATCAAGAATTTACTCTTTTGATGGGTACAGTTATTTGTTTTGCTTTAGCGTGTACAAAAATTTCATTCATTAAAAATGTTGAATATTTCAGATCTTTTTCAAAAGGCATATTTTCTTTGAATAGAAAGGGTTTTGTCTTTTACAGATTTTCAGAGCTTGAGCCTTTGATGTTTAAGGGAGATATTAATGTTTTAATAAGAGTAAGCTAAAATCATATTTCATTTCATAGGCTATATCTCAGATATATATGGTAATTTACGTCCAAGCATGTAAGTAATCGTTGGTTTCCTCATTTGTGAAACAGTGAAATCAATAAATATCTCGTAAAAAATTTTTAAGTATAAATAAATTCCTATATATAGCATCAAACAAATTTAAAGGAGCCATATTTAAAAATGTGTCCCTATATATTATGAGGCTTAACGAAAATGCGTCAAAGGGCAGATTAAAGGAGAAATGAAAATTGTCATCGTTGGGTGGATGACCCGAGTATCCAACTCTTTCGAGCTACAATCTCATATCAGTAGGTATTTGAGTGACTATACATGATTGACTTTTGCCCTTTGTTAAGTTTAAATGCTTTAAATATAAAATAAAAATGCTGGGGATTTTGGGAAAATAAAAATTTAAAATATTAAAATGCATTAAAATTGAGAAAAGAAGCTTCAAAGTCGGCACAAAACACCGAAAACGAAGTTAAAATTTCGATGTTGGGTGGGAAATGAAAATTGCGTTTAATTCAAAATATTAAAAAAAAAGGAAAAAGGAAATAAACGAAAAAATTGAGCATGAAAAGATGAGAACATTTAGAATTCTGAAAAAAAAATCACTGTTTAAGAAATAAATTGAAAATGAAAAAAATAGTATAAAAAAAGATTCAAATAAATAATTCAAAAGAAAAAAAAAGGAAAGAAAGAAAGAGCTCTAAAATAAGAGGAAGGAAGATAGGTAAAAAAAAAAAATAGTTAACAAAATAATATGATTCATAAACATAGATATATTAGAATTAACACATTTTCCCTAATAAAGTTAATATATTTCAATAAAATATCCTTTACAATATATGTATGTATTCTTAAAGGCAGAAGCAGGCTGATCTGAAGCTACGTTTTAAAAAAAAATCTGAGGATCAAATCAGAAATCAACTCAACACCAGAATCATTTTTAAGTATTTCTTGTTTTATTTTAATTTAGGGAAGTTAGCGTAACACAAATGGATACATAATCCAATCTGTTGAATCACTAATCCCTGAAATAACAATACAAAATTTCAAGTTATCACTTCTATCGTGTGGTCATAAGCCCACGCATTCTTTTTCTTTAACACGCTTTTGTAAGTTTCACTTGTATGTAATGGAATCTTTGAACTCTATTTTTACCCACTTTAAAAGGTCAGATTAATTCGAAATTTTGCACACTTGTCAAGGACCAATGACAATACAATAATTTCATAATTTTGTTCCATTATCCTGATTAGGACAATTAGGAATACGATTTATAGATTTGGCGACTAATTTCAGATTTAGGGACTAAAAGATTAAGGTGCAATCCTAAAACCGCAAGACTCGTGCATGTGAAAAAAATAATAATTTATGTTCTAATTTCTAAATATATTTTTTATTTTTGTAAGGCAATATAAGTTTAGAAGTGATGTACGAATTAACATTATAGCAATACATTTAAAAGGTGATAAATGTATGTTCTAACTCCCAAATATTTTTTTTTTATTTTGATAAAGCAATACATTTGGAAGTGATGATACGAATTAACATTATAGTAATAAGTTTAAAAGGTGATAATACGATTGACATTTAATATTTCTTCTTAAAACACTTTTATTAGTTAGACCTGTATCTATAGAGACGGAATCTTTGAAATATAACAATATGGGACTCATCCAAAGCCCCGTAAACGGAGAGAATAAATACCCTTCAGACTCGTTAATTAATATTCATTGAAGAGCAAGACTAATTCTAGCAGCCCCGTAATTCCGGCCCCCAAAAAACCCAAGCTTTTCAACAAAGGATAAATGATAGTTTTAAAACAAAAACTGGTTTTTATTGTAGAGAACTAAAAATGAAAAAAAAAGAATTATAATTTAAAAAACAAAAATTTATGGGAAAACAAATGAAAAAAATTTTAAATATAAGAATAAAATGATTAACGAAAATTAATTCATTGTGGTAAAAGCGTGGTGTGTGTGTGTTTTGTACACTTTTTTACCTAACAACATTTCGGAATAGGTTTAGTAAGAAATTATAACAATTAATATCGAGCTTTTACCCCAATGACATTAATTTTCTCGTTAATCAATTTTATTCAAAAAATTTTAACATTTGTTTCCCTTTGCGTTTTTTTCCTTTTTTTTTTTTAATTTATAAAAGGCACTTTGAAGTACATTAGTTATTACAATTTTGTAATTTTGAGTATGGGTCAAATAATGAGAACGATAACTAGACTCGCACCCCATTTTCCATACTGCAATTTATCTCAAAAATGTGCATTGCCATTTGGTTGGGCAAAATATATCAATTTGGAGATGAAAACTCCGAGCGATGTTATAAATTAAATGTACTATACAAAATAAATTTTGTCTTGTTAAGAATCAATTAAAACATACTAATTGATGGATTAGTTGTTACAGGTGTATCCTCACGTTGGTGTGGTGTGGAAATTAGGAAGGGAATGCCCGGTGTGTCCTTTACAAACCATGGCTCAAAATTGAGGTCCCGCCCAAAAGTGGAATTATTCCCCTCCCATCTAAAACGTAAAAAAATGGGGAAAAATAATTTTATAGCCTTTTCATTCTAAAAAGTTACTACATTTTTATCAGTGATGTCAGGTATTTCAATACTAGTAAAAATTTTAATATTTATTGTATATAAATGGATAATTTTTGATAGTTGTCCTATAGGGATTGCAATACCGGTATACCAGGATACTGAATACCTGCATACCGGGTTACCGAATACCGGTATTTTGAGTCATTTGTACAATTTTGAAATACCGGTATTCACAAGTTTAAATACCGTTTTTTCGGTATTTACTAGAAACAGAGCATATGTTAAAGTTAGATTATAAAACGCGTTGGAATAGCTTACTCCTATTGATGGAACGAATTTTGAAACTAAAAAATACAACCCAAAAGCAATGATCGACTTAAACCTGCAATTTAATTTTTCAGATAGTGAATACGGCTTAATATCCAGAACTGTGTCAGCTGTATTTCCAATAAAACTGGCTATACATTATTTCGGAGAGAGAAAAATTCTAATTTATTAATACTAATACAACCATAAATTTCATGTTGCAGTCACTGAAAGAACAGCACACATCACTTTCTGAAGAATTATACATTACATTGTAAAATCGCACAGAAAAAAAAGGCATACCGAAATAGAAAATGTCATGATATTTACATAATTAGAATGATTTTAAAAATGAAAATGAAAAAGAAGAAAAGAGACTAACCAATTCAAATTTAATCAAGTTTATAGTAAATTTTCTTAAACTTTTTTATCCAGAAGCTTATCCACATTTTGAAGAAATCTGTACAGTTATCGAAGATGATGATGACACTAAAATGTTGATAGTAAAAAGGAATTGTCTCTTGAACAAAAACTAGAATTAGCGATAACTAATACAATAGGATAGGATTCACGATAGGAAAGCCCGAAGCAAGGTTATGAAGCGCAATTTCCTCTTTCTTTCGTGGTTAATATTCCAAAAATACTAATTGCGATGGGATGTGTGTGTGTCTTCTATCATTCTCTCTTTGAGATCAAAAACAGTAGAAAAATTAAAACATTGATTGCTCTGTTGTAAATACTGTCGGACCTCGATTTAACGAATTTTTCTTTTTTCCTGATTAAGCCTTTATCTACAGACGGTACCATTCACTTTAAAATTACACAGAATAACCATTTTTACGAATACTCCGACGATACTTAGACGAATATTCTTTGAAATCCACTCTTCCAAGATATGTGGCAGCAAGGATTCTATGATGAGTATTTTAACGGGGAAGGCGAATAGTTTTAAAGCAGAAATTACGTTTTCAGTTGATGGCGTTTTCAGTGGATTAACGAAGATTATCATTTTTGTTCCGAAAAAATAGTTTATGTTAAAAGGTACGTGTCTTTTTTTTTTTTTTTTGTTTTAATAAAGACCTTAGAAAACGTTTGACTATTTTTTTTTTAGTGAACAGTGTATATAATTTTTTTACAATTGAATATCTTTAATATAATTAGCTCTAACGGTTAAAATTTTCCCCAAAAAAGATGAGTATTTTGTTTATGTATACCCCTAAATTTTTTTAATGTGTGATTAAAAAAAAAAAAAGCATGAAAAACTGCCGTAAATCATAATGCGGTAGAAAAAGGGGTTAAAATAAAGGCAAAAAATGCTATTTAACGAATAATAAACCCCGAATTAACGAATTATTTCAGCAGCTGGAAAATCTTTAATTAGTTCCTATTGAAAAAAAAAAATTTTTTTTTCAAATGTCATCCTTTTTTTTTTTTTACGAAATGGAAAAAAAAGACTTTACTTGCAAGCAAAAAATTTCAATGGGAAAGGGTGAAGTCCATTTGTTTGATTTTACAAGTGCAGATGAGTTATGAGTACCACCAATCATGTGAGTCTTGAGTAGCACAGGAAATTTCTTTCTTACCTTATGCCAATTCACAACGCAGGGGATGTTTTATGATATATTTGAGGAAGGACTGCATATCAGTGTGACTGAAATTGAAGAAATTGACGTTTTGTCGGAGCCAATGAGTAGCGATTCTGATACAGAAATAGATAATGAAACTTCTATCGAAATTATTACATTTTCTAATGATTTATATTGTTTGGAAAAACTGAAAACATATATTTCTCTGTTATGTAACAGAATGTAAATGATAGAATATTGTTACGAATTTTGTATAAAATAGCGTAAATGATTTGTATTTGGATGTGTAATGCCAATATATCTTACTCTAAATTAGATTTAATTTATGTTAAAAAGGTATTTACAAGAATCCGTCCCGACGTTATAGGGTGATTCAATGGGGAATGGGGCAAAATCTTGGTGATAGAGCCAAGTTGGTGTTTTTCCCTTTTTTAAATTTGGGGACCTTTTCCTCTGTACTCTCGGGACTTCTAGAAATTTTTAGAAACCCAGTAATTTCAAGACCTATGACGCAAGCGGGTTTTTCTTGAATTATCCGGAGGAATATAAAAGATGCTCCCCAAAAAAGCAGGTCAGTCTGATTTTATGCGTTCAACTGTTTACCGTGATTAACTTTGCTCCGCTTGGGTTGTGAATAATCTTTCATACGTGTATTTTTGGACACTGATAATTTTGTCTGAGTGTGTTTGGGGAAAACCCTTTTTTTATTCTGCGAATTTCGCTGCTTAATCCTGTATTTCAAAAGGGTTGGATTTTCGACAATAAACTCTCATCGCTCAAAAATGTTTTTCTTTTTGGGCTGATTTTCGTAAAAACCCCGAACCCCCCTCAAAGTAACAATATTTTCTTTGCATGAGTCAAAAAAAAATCTTTTTTAGTCAGGTCGAAGATTTTCAAACAAAATTTGTCAAATTTTAAAATTTCCAATTAACCTGTGAATAATCATTCTTTAATAGTATTTCTAACTCTTCAGTAAAAAGTTGTAAATTTTTAACTCGAAAACTTCTTTTGTGGTTTAGAATTTAAAGATAAGTGCAAAAAAATTGTATTTTGTTTGGACCCCGATATAACGAATAACCCCGAATTAACGAACAAACTGTTCGATCCCGATGAATTTGCTGATTCGGGGTCCGATTATTCAATATTACGTTTGTATTTTTATGTTATTCTGACGTCATTTTTTACTGAATTCAAATACAACTAAATTTTGTTGTTTTTTTATTATGTTGAATAGTTTACATTCAATTGCACTACATATAGTCTGTTTCAAAAAAAACAAGAATGATTTAATATACTTTTCTTATATAAAACATATGGAATTCTATAGTTATATTCTTTTATAATCGTCCATTTTCACAGTAGTATAGTTCGAAGTCCAACATGCCTTTAACAATTTCTATTGCTTTTCTTTAAGAAGTAAATTTAAGTTTTAGGAACAGAAATAATTTTTATGAAATCCTGTCGGAGTTTGTATAGGGAAAGTGGAAACGGTGCAATTCCCTTAAGAACGAAAAATGATGATACACTTGTTCTAAGTTATTGAAGTGCATCGTGTGTACGTCGCACTATAAAGCTGGATGAGGGGTATGGCAACGGACCTCGTTATTTTGAACCATGGTTAAACACGAAAAAAGAACTGGCACCTCTCTTTTTCTCTCCTGACTTCCATACAACACCAATGGGAAGACGTTTGAGACTCAATAAATTTAACGGGCAACGATCCTTTCTACACGGCGGGTCTTCAGCGGCACAAGGTTCGAACTCGTGACACGCCAGCCACGAGTCCGTTACCTTGACTACTAGGCTACCGCGGCCTGTATTTGTTCAAGCGTCGCTTCTTTCAAATATGTTTCGAGTGGTTCTTTTTTGATGCTTCGGTGACTATTGTCCATGTCCTAATTTCTTCTCAATGCAATGTTTTGTTTTATTTTATTTTCTTACTGCAGACGAGGCACTTGATTTTTCATCTGTAATGTCCACGAATGTTCTTCGTTCTCTTTGTTCTCACATCTGTCATCTGATCTTAAAAGTCCAGTATTTCTTGAAGAAGGTGAAACACTTTGGGAATCAATGAGTTTCATTTCATTAAGAGATTGTAAATCTTTTCGATAAAACTCCTTCTTTATATCAGTCATGGTGGCTCCGTGGCTTAGAGGTATCATGACCGCTTCGAAAGCCCAATGTTTTGGGTACGATTCCAGTTGGAGTCGATAGATTTGTAGGCACGTATGTCGTATGATTATGTGGCATGTAAAAGATCCCTTGAGTACCAATTTGGCTCTGGTACTCCTGGCAAAATTATATCACGACGAGAGCTTGAATTAAAATTTTCCAAGCGTCCGAATTTGCTAGTGAGAGTTCGCCACTAGATGGTGCTGCCATTAAATGGCTCTCACACATTTGGGAACTAGCCATGTCTGCAAAGGCTTAGTTGGAAATATACAGTCCATAAAAGGAAAAATATCAATCATTTGTTCATATAATGAAAGATTAAAGAGCCATAACTTCCTTCTTTCCACGTAATCATGTTCACTCCGCACCACGGTTTTTTTTTTTTCTTTACACATTTTGGGGGCCCTGAAGCTTGGAGACCCCGTATCATTGATACAGCATTAGTTACACTCATGGTTCTCATGTCATAATTGTCTGGTATCTCGAGAAGAATCGGGTTTTGACCTACTTGTAAGTTGGTGAGTTTCAAGTCATAAAGTGATGACAGATTAAGATGAATAATTTTCGATGAAGAATGAAAGATCTTGCTTCATTCTTCTTGTTTATTTCCACGTTATCTTGGCCCAAGCTTTCTTCATGTGCTGCCTTACATGACAAAGTAGTTCTTTCCTATTTATCTACTTGCCTCGCCGTGAAAATACGCATATAACGTGAGTAAAATAAAATTATTTTCCTTTGCACCCTCCCCCTCCCATCAACGCGTCTCTTTACCTTTTCCAACCCCTGTAATGTAAAAAATCCCTCCCCACGTAAAAAATCATTCTCATTATTTTTGATACAAACTATGTACACGGATGACATCTTTTTACAGCATCAAAAATTCAAACTTCGTCGTTGTCAGTCCTTTATTGACTGTTTCAGTTTTTCATGTTTGGTCTCTTTAGTCTTGGTGAAAGAAATCTAAATGGATAAAAAAGATAGATAATGAGCAAAATGCATGATTATTATAAATATAATACTATAAATATTAGAACTGTTATATATATAACTATAATTAATACATGAAAAATATAAACCGGGGCAAGAGATTCTATTATTGATCTAGCAGTTCTTAAAAATATCCCCTTCAATCATGATATTAGAGTTATAGATGATCTTTTGAATCAGATCATCTACCGGTCATTCTTACTCTATATACTGGTCTGCTCTAATCAAAATTCCCGGGTCAACTCTCCACCAATTGGGGGGAACTTCAAATTTCTTTTTAAATAACAAACCACTCCCCATCCCTCCTTCCTCCAGCAATGACGACCTCGAAATTGCAATTAGAACTTGGAAAAAATATCTCTGAAGCTCTTATAGAAGCTTCAAAAACCAAAATTTAAACAACCCCCATTAAAACTCCCTCCGAAATTAAAGCTAAAATTGCCACAGAAATCGTGTTGGGAAATTTTGGCAACGTACAAGAGATCCTGCAGTGAATTGAATTCCGAACACTCAGTCGTGAGGTTACGAAAGACATTAGACACTTTTCCCAATCTCGTTGGGAATCTCCCCATAACGACTTACGCCGGGAGACAGGCACTCTTTGGAGGAAACCTCCTATTCAAAAACCGCCTCAAACATTCCCCTAAAGGGCGCACTTGGCAGTGTAGCAAATCACCCTCTGGAGAAGGTGGAAGGATTGCCGACAGCCTTCAAAAGCAGTTCGAATCAACATGAAGCTGAAAACAAACGTTTTCAGCTCATACACAAAGGAAAATTAAAAGATTCCTGACGCTCCTACCCGTCAGACCTGGAAAAACAACGCCAGGGAGTACAGGAATATATTAAAAGCAAGATCAATAAATCTCCTGGATTGGATTTAATTACAAATCGCACCCTTTAAAAATCTCCCTCAAATTCGTTCTTTTACTCATGTCTGTTCAATCTATTAATGGAGAACTGTCATTTCCCTAAGAATTGGAAGACTGCCGTGGTGGTCCCTATACAAAAACCCCAATTCTGATGATACTCAACCTCAAATTTCCCGCCCATTCGCTACTCAGTAGCTTGAGCAAAGCGTACGAATTTGTTCTTTTGAATCTCCTGAATCAGCATGCATAGCCAGGAATATTATTATTCCTGAACAGCATGGCTTTTTTAAACACAACCCCAGTTACTAAGAGTTACTGAGCTGATTCATCACGGTTTTCCCTAATAACCAGGCCACAGGTATGCTTTTGTGGACTAGCCAAAGCCTTTGATAAAATTTGACATGTGGCTTGCTACCCAAGATGATGCGACTTGGGTTTCGGGAAAAACTCATCAAAATTATACACTCCTACCTAAATGTCCGTGATTTAGGGTAAGAGTTGAAAACTCTCCACCCCGCGTCCAATTCTCAGTGGAGTACCACAAGGATCTTATTAAGGCCCAAGCTCTTTAATCTATACATCAACGACATTCCCAAGGCTGCCGAAATCCACTTGCGATGTACGCGACGACACTGCCATTTTTTCCCAAAACATTTATAACCGCAATATCATTGAGTGGCTTCAAAATTATGGGCATTCGACTGAAACCTGGCTTAACGACTGGGAAAAAAAAGGTTAATGCATCTAAAAGCGCATGCCTCCTCTTTACGAGAAGCGGTGCATCGGAAACCTCCCGCATGTCAACATTTTTAATCAGCCTGTCCCTGTTACTGAACCAAAGTTTCCTAGGTTTAATACTTGATACTAATAAATTTTGCTAACACATCCGTTCCGCCCCCCAAAGGCGGCTAGAATGGCTACTCTAAACGCTTGATTTCTCCCCAGAGCAAAACCCCATTAGACACAAGGTTCTATTATCAAAGCCATTCTTCGCCCCATCATGTTGTACCTTCTCCCATCTGGGCAGGGCGGCAGTTACCACTTGAAAAATTTAATTTTCAAAACATTTCAACTGCCGTAGAAAACAGCAAACGCAAACCCTTGGTTTGTCAGGAACGAAGTTTTGCATAAAGATCTTAATGTTCCGTCGCTTCTTGATTTCATCAAAACATCGAAATTTCTTCAACCGGTTACCACGATTTCAAATGGGTCTATCAGGTAAATCCCGGCTTACGACAATTCTATTCCTAGCTCTTCTAAGAGATCTAGAGCAGTTCTTAATCACTCGTATCAACACTTCCAGCTCTGAAAAGGATGAGAATATCTTGATACGAATTAAAAGATATGAGCTTTATTGTTACACTAGTTGCCTTTTGCAAGACTTCACTCACCTAATTATTCCCTCCCGGCGCCACGCAAGTTTTTGATCGTGTTTAGTGTGGCAACTTCACCCTCATGATCTTATTTCAAACCCCTCTACCTTTTTTCTTTTTCCAAGTGGTTATTTAAACTTCCTTTTAAATAACCGCACGCAGTTATATTAGAGTTAACGCGTGTAACGGACTTAAAATATTATTCTTTAATCCTTGTTATTAAAAAATATATCCCTTCTCTCCTCGTTCCGTCAAGATGCGGCAGATGGTTGAAAGACGGCTTGCTTTGGGAGATGTGACGTCATTTTCTCTCGTTTTCCTATGAAAGCGAAACAGAAACTATATCAACTGGAAAGGGGTTTTCCCACCCACCCCTCCACCCAGCGTTATTGCGCTGCATTTAATGGACTGTTTTTTATTTTTGTATGTAACTTCAACAAATTGTTCTCTGTTCAATTTATTATGATGAGTGGATAATAGAGCTATCTCTAAAGTTCCACGTAAATGTATAACCGTTACCGTTATGAAAAATATAATACAACAAAATACCATAAAAGGTATATTAACACATACACATAATATAAAAACTACAAATGGCCGGAGCGTTGCCGGGTTTTTCGAATGTATAACTTTTACACATAGTTCTCCTTCCCTTCCCAAGCAATTTCTGGTGTGTGTGTAACCTATATCAATAGATCATTAAATTCCCTTTTTTGAAATTTCTTCCACCTCTTTGTCCCGTCGAACGGCTCTGTTTCCCCTCCGTTTAGCCTGGAATTGCAAAGGCTTTCACCGAGAATATAACTTTATCCCCATGGAAATTGCCCCTTTTCCTCTCGACGCCAGAGCTTCTTGGTGTACGTGTATACGCAAGATGTCAGAGATTTCTGTGTTTATGTCGTTAAAATTCCCTTTTCCGAATTTTTCTTCCACTTCTTTTCCTTGTCAGAAAGGACCCCTCGCTTAGCCCAGAGTTGCACGGGCTTATTCAAGTATAAACTTTTTTTCCCTCTTCTTCCCCCAGAGAAAAGATCAAATTTCTATTTTCAATCAATAATTTACAAAACTAATCAAATTTAACTACATAATTACATGTGTAGTTAATCAATTTAGCAACATAATACAGGGAATAAAACTACATAATTACTATAAACATATTAAAAAGTTGAAAAGTTGAATATTGAAAGCTCTTGCACACACACGCACAATACTATTTAAAAATATATTATACATTAGAAAGTTACAGAAAGCTATCATTACGCATCAAAAAGTCAACATACTATTATTAAAAAAAAATACTTTCTTTTAATTATTGTTCTTGGAATATCGTACTTTTCATATCTTTATTGGATTCTTTCCCTGTGCTAAAATGTCTATACGAAAGAAGAATTCGAAAGATTCACATATCCAGACATTCCTGTGGGGCATATGCCCTGAATAAGATCATTTAAACAATTGAAAGATAAGCATCGTTTTTCGCAGGCTTCTTCAGTTTCACCGCCGTTGAAATTTTCTTATAAAAGCCAATAGATATATTTATTGAAAATTCTAAATATTATTTTCCATATTTTTTCCACTAGTGAAGAGTTATTGGTAAACAATATTATATTTTTCCCCTATCAATGTGGCAGGAACCTCACGCGATGTTGTTTAATAACCTTCTAATTTTGTAACTCTTACATAACCGGACTTTTCAGAATCATAATTGTTTCAAATTTATCCTTCCTTCCTTCCTCGTAGCTCGACAGGTGGGCCTTGGCCTTAAGAAACCTTTCCAGGCCAGCCTGCTTCCAGCTAGTGTTTTTTAACTTTTAGTTCTCAAAACTGGGAGGTCTTTTTTGGGTCATCAATCTATCTTAGATTTGATATGCCTTTTCCGTTTTGCAGTTAGTTAGTCACTTAACATTTCTCAGGCAACAATTGGTCGTCCATTCTGGACACCTTGGCCTGCCCATTTAATTTGTTGTACTTTGATGAAGTTAACGATGTCGATTCTTTATCTGGTGTTTGGAGTTCTACGTGTGATTTTCTTCGTCACATGCCATTAATTTGTTCCTAAAACACGTTAACAGCGACTTCATTTTAAGCGACTCACAAGTTACAGCTAAATATTTCTTCAACTCTTCAAAGATCAAGCGGTTTCTTCATGGGTAATATTGATGCGATCTTTGTTGATTTAGTACACCTATTCCGATACCTTTCTTTGTGGCTGAACTCTTTTTTGATGTCACTCATTATATCTTTGATAAATATCTGTACAAGGAATGTTATCAGACCCCTAAATATTGATAGCTGCGCATTGCTCTTTTTGTAAACGTACGGTTGGTGCACCAAACCTGGTTTCTTGAACCGAAGTGATACATTCACATCTATCAACGCAGACTGAAGAAAAAGCGGCTTCCAATTGAATACACAAGCTATAGTAACGACCCCGTAAGTTTTTTTTCTTTCACGTTAATTCCGGTGTTACTGTTTGAGTTCGTCATTCGCTCCTTCCTTAACAGAAAACGTTTCATTTTCTCTAAAATTAAAACCTTATTATTTCGTTATTACATTTTTTTAAACCTTGCAATAGTATCATTGCCATCCCCTTCCAAAACATGAATAGATTTTCTGATGCATTTTGTTAACACTTTTTTTAAAAAAAATTGTGCAAAGTACACATAAATCAATATTTTATTCCATGACGTGATGATTGTGGGATAGGTTTAATCAATTTACAGGAAACTTTAGATTCAAAGGGTCTTCATATGTGTGTTCTCATAAAAACCTGAACGCAGAAAGGTAAAAAGGAAACAAGAGGACTGGCTCACATACACATTGTTGTCAGAAGTCTCCGTTTCATCTCTTGTATTCTCATCTCTTGTGCGACACTTTAAATAGTATATACAACTTTTTTAATGTATTCAGATGTGTTGTGTTCTTAGCTGAACCTGTAAAAAGAGGACATTAAGTTTATTTTGTTATAACTACCTGAATATAATTGGGTCTTATAACAAGAAGTATCGGATTATTAAAAGAAAAAGATTGATTTATATTTAAATTCAAATAAGCAATTTATGTTAAATAAAATATAAGCCATTCACAGGAAACCACTCTTATCACTAAAAATTAAAAAGGCACAAGGAAATTTCTAACTTTTGAACATGAATTTTTGAACATGATAATAAATCCAATATTTTATGTTACATAATCTTATAATTAAAAATTTGCATAAAATTTTTCATTCAACTTGCCTGTCCTTCGTAGAAAAGCTTCCATTCACAAAAGGTATTCATACAAGCCAGGGAATTTCCGCCATTTTCATGAAGATTTTTAGTTATTTATTTCATCAGTCTTTAATAGCTTTTCGATTTAAAAGATTGTCTGTGTAGAGATGTGAGAACTTATGAGACAACTAAACAGTGTTTTATAAACATACGTTGAAGAATTATACAGAATGACTCAGAAAGGATAGGAAAAACTTAAACAAGTGATAGTACACTTTAATACAAACATTTTCATCAAGAATGCATGGTCTAAGAGGAAACGCAAAAACGGTTGCTCCGTAAAATTTAAAATAGTTTTGCTGTGATGACTTTTTGGGAAATCCATGATGTATGCAAAACAAGCCAGAGAAGAAGATACCTCTTCACAATGAGTAAAAGGCACCAACACCAATCCTGTGAATTCGTTGCACCAGGCAACCGTTCTAATGGTTATAACGTACTGGATAATGGCAGACTCTATTAAAAAAGCCACCATGTATTTCATTTACGCAAATACAAACGAAGTACCATAGAGGGAGTACGAAAGTATTGTATTTTCCACAAAAGTTGTAGCTCAATCCAAAAATATTTCCACGGTTGTTTCATCAGCTGGTCAAAACTGAAAATTTTCTTGCTTCCCCTTTGGTCTTCCTTACTTTGATGCTGTTTATTGAAAAATTAACTGAACAACAAGTTAAAGAAGCCATTTTGGAAATGGTGATTTATCAGCCAACTGAAAGTACAAGAGATGTAGGCCGTAACCTTAGTGTGCCACAATCCACGACATGGAGGACTCTGAAGGGTTATGTTTTGTGCTCGGTACGTTTTTCACTGAGTTCAGACATTGATCAAAGAAGAATATTATCGTGGTCTTTCCCATCTGCCTTTTATAGTACAGTGTGACACGCCCAGATTCTGCGGCCCAGCGTTTTCATGATGAGTTGCTCTATCGCATGAAATAGTCCATTGCAGTGAACATATCTGGCCACGCGTTTGTAATTCCACTCACGGAGCAGCAATGTTTCGCCATCAAAATTTGAAATCATCAGCAATCACCTAATATGCCTTTATTTTCTGCCGGAACACTTTGACGAATGCAAATACTTCATGTTTCAGCAACAAGAATAGTCAGACTCGCTGGAAAATGTTTCAACTTAACTTCGCCGCCCCTCCCCTTAAGTAGTTCCCAAACAACGAAGATTCAAATTATTTTAGGTGAGAGGTACAGCACTATTGAGATCTCATTAAGTTTCCGAATCGAAGGGTCAAGCTGTATGGTACTCTATATTATCCAATGATTCCGCCGGATCTGTCATGTCTTGATTTCTAAGTGTCTGATGCATTATATTTCTCTCGACGTTGAAGACCTATTCGCAATACCTTCAACTGCTGTTGTCGGAAACGGTGGCGATATGCCTGGAATATTCTAGAGCGTTCGCCAATCTCTTCTTCGTCACTGTTCTTGCTTCATCGCTGGTAGTTGCTCGTTCCAGCAACTATTGTAAAAATACTTATTAAAATGGCTTTTTAAACATTTACGTTATTCTTAAGTTTTTTCCTCGTATTTTAGATGTTTTTGTGTGTAGTGCCCTACAGCGCATTTACATTTCATTTTAGACAAAGCATTCTTCGATGAAAATTATTTGTGTTTTTATATGTACTACCACCTCTTAAAAATTTCCCCTTTTTTTCTGAATCCCGCTGTATTTATATTTCAGCTGCTTAGGAATTTTTCTCCACAGAGGAAATAGGTAGATAAGTTTTTCGCTCCTTTTCCATTCTTTTTCTTTTCCATATTGTGAAACTTTTATGGCACATACACTAATATTTTTATATATGTGTTGAAGATTCCCTGGCAGCTCTGTAAAAATGACATTTGTATTACTTTGAACTACCAAATTGAATGTACATTATATTATACATTTAAAAAGTAAAATAAACTCACCGTTATATTTATGAAACTTGTCAAAACCTCCAACCACCTTCGTTAACCATCAAGGAATTTCATATTTTCCATGAAATATTTCGATATTTTTTTTAAAATTTTGATTTTTTAACAGATTTTTTTTGACATATTCCTAATATCATGGATTGCTCTCGCACGCATGTCAAAAGATCCATGAACATTTTTAGAATATTCCATCGCCTTCAGATGATCCTGAAAAAGAATCACATTTATTTTTCGCAACTGAAAGACTACATTGAGACTAAAATAAGATAGAGTATTTAGTAGAAAATCAATATACGGAGATGAAACTTACCCTTACCTGAACTACTGAACAGTTGATATTTCAAAACAGTCAGAGCAATGATACATAAATTAATAACTCCTTTTCCTGAATTTCTGGTTGATTGATCATTTCAGATGTCTTCTATCATGCTTTTTCCCCCAGAACCACAGTCCACTTTTTATTTGTGCTATACATTGCAGAACATTAAAATTGTAATTAGTGTATTCTCTAAAGCAAAAGGTTCCTTTTGATGAAAAAATATTGGTGGTTAGTGTTCACATGCAGTCCCAATTTTATTTCTTGGAACTCGAAAACTTCATCCATTTTTCCTCATAGGCGCATCTTAAGAGCTTCATGTCACATTTTTTATGTAACGTTGCTCTTGCTTATCTTCCTGGTATAGGAAAGCATACACCAGGTTCAAAAGACATAGTCGCACAAGTAGTTTGAAAATCCTGTCCTGCTCAGCCATTGTATGCCTCCAGGAGACACCCAAACAAAGCAAGAAGATGAGAAGGGCTTTTAGGGAGAGAACAGTATCGTGGAGGAAAAATCCTTCCACGATTCTGAAACTTCATAGGTCTCAAATGTCCCCTTCTAAATTTGGTCTTGGCCGATTGTAGAGCCCTGGGGCCATTGCACGATAGAGAATGTCCTGGACGACTTGCAGCGTACCAGTTATGATCTGGTGAGAGTCTGCCGCAAAATGGCGAGGGTGTACCTGGGCAGAACGGAAAAAGTACGCCGAGAGAGTATTCTCTTGTCTGGGCTACTCAAGGCTTAAAAGCCGTTTCATTATGCTCAGCTAATGTCTGCAGACGTACACTGAGGTTCAGTAAGTCTTCAGTCCTAATGGTTCCTTGCACAAGTGAAGCTGTATGTTACTCTTCGCCATGGACCAGTCATGCAACGTCGCATCATAAATCTGTATTGCGAGGTCCATTCAGACAAAGTAATTTGATTCAAGGTCAGCATTAATTACTACTTCTTGTATAATACTATCTTAAGTATTTAAATCCTTAAGATACCGTAACGTTCATTGAGAGTGTTTTGTTGTTTTCCATCAAACAAATCTTTATCCCCAAACTTTCAAGAAGTATAAGAAACAATGTTTCACTTCGACAGGATCATTTGCAATATATTCCGTACAGAAGTCCAAAAGTGGTAAATACAGTTTCAAAAAAAGAAAAAGTAGACAACCATTCAAAATTAGCAAATCAATAATCATAAATAAGGTACCTATCATAAATAGTTATTATACTCTGATTATTTGTTCGTTCTTTCAATGAATTTTTTGGCTAGCATTCAATTGACGTTTCTAAATGGTTTTTAAACTGTTTAAGCAGTATGAGGCATCAGAAGAAAATGATTAGTTAGTAAGAGAATATAAATGTCAACAAATGAGAGGAATCCAAATTATTACCTCAAAATTAATAAATTGCTTTCTGCCATATTTCCAATTTTTTTTCTTTGTCGAGCTTCCTAATTTTTCTAAATTTAATCAATATTTTGATTGCACATTGTATCCATAAAGTATTCTTTGAAGATATTTTTGTTTGTGAGCTTTTCTTTTTTAAACGAGATGATTTCTAAATTTTCTTTTAGTCTTTTTTTAAAGGAGCAAATCGAAGCTTCATTCAAAGTCATATAACTACTCTCACTGCATGCTACTTGCTTCCAATTTGAAATTGATCGAGAAGCCCTGCTCTGTTTATTTCTGTACCTCAGTCACTCTCTAACTTCTACGAGTATTCTTTCAGCATAACAAGCGAAACCTGTAGCTCTTGGGTTAGTCTCTCTCTCTCTTCTGTGTAGATAATTCTCAGATGAATCTGCAAAAAAAGTAGATTGAATTTAATTTACTGCTCAAAGTCGAATATTAACGTTGTGATTGATGAGTATACTCGTCATGGAAAAGTTACAGGATTTTGTGACCATTGGCTATTTAAACTGTAATTTTTGAAAAAACGAAACATATCAAATTTCAAGATGTTTAGAATACTTTGAGGCCAGGCTGGAGTAAGACAAATAAATAAAAAAAATATGAAACTTTTAAGATGAACTCATGCGTTCTCGTATGCACTGGCTGAAACAGCGTATAACAGTTCGCATAAGGAATATATTTATATGCCATGATTATATTTTTAGATATTAGTCAAGAAGAGATAAATATAAAAGTTGGAAATTTGATTTATAATAGGGCTCCTTCAGATATATATATATTATATATATATATATATATATATATATATAGTCAACCATGGGATAAATGCATGACGCCGACCACGGCCTTAAGCTCATTGATAGCTGCTGATCCGAAGTGACATAGCTATCGAGTGGTGTAAATGCCAATTGTTTGATATTAGAACCATGGGCTGACATTAGATTAAGGGCCCAATGCCGTTCTGCCTAAAGAATAGTTATTTTATTGAGATGGGAAAGGCAAGGATGCTTTCTGGTAAGAGGACTGTGATCAAACCTACAGCACCTACTTCAGAACTTCCTTAGTGTCAAGAATTGTAGAAAATATTTTGCCAGTAAAATGAAAGTATATCAGTGTGTGATCAGGTCTGTCAATCAGGGAACTCTGATGGTCACTAAAATTCATAGATATCCATAAAAACTTACGGTCAGAAAACCGTCAACCTCATGAACCCGCGACCGAGCTGTTACTAAGATAATTAACTAAACAATGGCAATTTTATAAAATAAACCCATCTTTATGATGCAATATTTTAACAACGACACTATTACTCTGCTATTGACGAGTATACTCGTCATTGCTCTATTTCTATGACACATATAGTTGCGCGCTCTCAAACAGGAGCGCCGCAGTTAACTGGTTAAGGTATCCGACTACGTTCGGAACCGTGATTTTCAAAAGCGTATAAATGAATAATACTTATGATATTTAGTGTCACATAGATTATAGAAAATGTATATAAAATTGTTTTAAAAATATTATTACAATAAAAAATTGTGTTTAAGCACAATATTTTGAGAAAAAATGAACGTAGAATGACCCATTTTCAAAATAGTCTCCTTTTGTGAAAAATGCTTCTATTATACAACAATATTTTGCCTGTATATAGCTAAGACTTCTGTACAGAGGCTCAACTAGAATTTTTGAAATATATAACTTAGAAGTGGGTTTATTCATGTTTTTCGACAACAGAGGGGAGAAATTTTAAGAAAAAAACGCTGATAATTATATATTTCAATGGGTTGTAACTCTAAAAATAATGTGAATTTTTCAAAAAAATAGCCCAGACTCTCTGGAGAAGTCTTTACTTCATATAAGCACACACACAAAATATTATTATTTTAGAAACATTTTTTATAAAAGGAGAACATTTTGAAAAAAGGTTATTCTAAGTTAATTTTTTGCCAGAATATTGTATTTAAATATTTTTTTCAAAATGTCCTTATAAAACAATTTTATGCACGTATTCTAATCTAAGTGACACTTAAATATCATGAAAATTATCCATTTATGCGCTTTTTTTAAATCACGGTTCCGAACGTAGTCGGATACCTTAAGGACATGCGATTAAATCTCTCTGTATAAGTAAATTAAAATTTTTCCAATACTTCGAGAATACAATCAACGCCACTCACTCGCCATAGATAACTGTCATCATGTTCCACATGTTTTCCACGAAATCTTATTTCATTGTATTCCTTTTCTGAGTTCTGATCACCTCAACAGTTTTAAATTTGTGAGTTTTGTTACTTTTTGTGTTCCACTGATTCGGTGCTCTGAAATGCGTTGAGAGAATGGAATCGTAGTAGGATCATGATTTTTATTTGTCGTTATCAGATGAAATATAAACGATTATAATTAACATAAAACTCTGTATTAAGATAACTTACTTAAGAGTTAGTTGGAATCAGAAAATGTTGTGTTCTGAGTAGAAATTTGGTAAGTCTGGTTTACGTTACTTCTCTTTATTCCATGCTTTAGTTCAAATAGTTCATTATGTAAGGAGAGCTTTACACACACACACATATTTAAGATTAAAAATTTCCTTTCAGAAGCATTTGTTTGTGTGTCTCTTTTTCCTAGTAAAAATGTTTTCTAGTAATCTAAAGTTTTAGATGATAAATAAAATCCTATATCAGTTTGGATCATTCGACATCAATATTAAGGTATTTTAGTTATTAACAAGTAATATCTGCTCTCTCCTCCATTACCGTATTATTTTCATTTCTCATGAGAATATAGAGGGAAGTGGGTTTTTAATTTCCTCTCCAAAAGTTGTTTTTTTTCATGAATTAATTTTTAGACCAGTTCCTATATAGTTAATTTTGTAGTGCTTCTTTTCACTTATCCATCCTTTTAAAATGTGAGGGCACCAATTTTTTTCAGTCACTTTGTAAAAGTTTTAGTTTTTATTGTAGTAAATTATATATTTGTATAAAAATATCTTTCTTTATTAAAATTACTTTCAAACAATGGTTATTGTTTACAGTTTTTTTTCAATAGTCTCTTTCTTTTTGTCTATTTCATATATTTATCTAATTCATTAAATTATTTTAAATTTTCATTCTATTTATCTTTGAATATTTCAGTAAATCTTTGTTTTTCTCCTGTTTATTATATCTTGCACAGTAAAGATGAAAAAGCTCTATTCTAACTTCCAATAATTTGCTCAAATTCAAATCTCTGGATTGATATTCTCTGTATTATTGGTATAAAATGCATTTTCAGTCCATAGTATCAGCTCGAATTCGAAAACAAAATTCAGAATAAAAGGATTTCTTTCTGGCGGTTGCTTCCCTTTTTGAATTTCATAAAATTCATTTTTGCTTAATGTAAGCTTTTTTTCTTGCTGGAGTCACAATATTGATTTATGTTCTTCATTTCTTTTTAAAAAATTATTTTCACTATCTAGAAACTCAGTTCTATCAACTTTCAGTTTGATAATTCTGCAGGTTATCTGAAAATATTATCTTAGAAATCCATCCATTAATTTTACAATTTTTAACTTAGAGTATAGTTGCCCTTTCATAGTTCTTTTTGGGCTTCTATTTATATCTTTCATTAAAATTCAAAATATTTTTTATAATATCTCCTCAATTGTTTCAGATTCTTCTTCTGTTATAAAAATCAAAAAAGATTTTGTATTTTTGAAAATATTTGGTATTGACAATTTTGATTTTGTTTTTGACAAAGAAGTTCTGATTTAAAATTATTTCTCATTTGCTTAACTTTTAGCAGTATAATTTGTTTTCAATCACTTTCAGCTTTTAGATCATGTAATTTAAAAAAAATCAAAATATGAGCGAATATTTTCTTCAATAATTTTATCTTGCATTCAGGATACTCGAACGAATCTGTAAAAAATTAATATTCCATTTAGTATATTAATCCAAACGAAATTGTTACGAAATTTGGTACTTACGTATTATCGCAACCGTATTGGCGACATTATATGAAATAAAACACATGGTTGCCAATTCAGCGTGTACGATACATGTAAAATTTGGGGTTATATTGAACGGACGAGTTATATTGAACGTTGCCATTGTTGCGATAGTACGTAAACATCTGAAATTTTATACAAAGCTTTTTATCACGAAATGCAACTTACATCTGTTTCCTTAGCATATTCACATGCCATGGATAACTGCAATGAAATTCCGCATGTTTTCCGTGGAATCTTATATTTTTATACCATTAAGCCTCTTTACTGACTTTGATTTTCTCATCAACTTAATATTTTTCAGCGGATGATTTTCGCCACCTGTCAAGTGTTGTTTTGGCAGCTTATTCACATAGTTCTGAAATTCGTTAAGTGGTCTCAAACAAGCCTAAAAAAGAAAACATTCAGCTTTAAATTCTGTATCAGACAAAATATAAACAATACATTTAAGTAGAAGGCTAAGCTTTTTAAAAGAAACTTACTTATTGGTTAGTTGAAATTTTCGAATTCCTTTTGTCCAATTTCTGACTTGTGCTTCTTTATTCGATGATTATTTCAAATTATTCCCTTTTTAATCAGCTTTGAAGCTTTAACATTAAGAAGAGATTTTCAGAATTTTTTCCCCTTCTTTCAATAAATTTTTTTAATGTTCTTTTAGTAATCAAATTTTAAATAGTAAAATCATTTGAACTTTTGCAACTAAATTTCAATATTTTGTATCGCCATTGAAAAATAAATGTTTTCCTCCACCAATATCTTGTAAATTTTTTCCATTGTATATAAAGTTTTTTTTTCCTCCTCAACAATTTTCTTTCGCTAACTAGTTGTTGCTGTTATTGTTCTCATGTCCATGGAATTTGTAAAAAATAAATGAATAAACATTCTAGATACCCAGGAGTGGCAACTACTGTGGCTGTCGATTCTGGAACGTTCGTGGTTTAGATTTCCCACAGTTGATTCATAAGTTGAGTTAGACCAAACTTAAGTGCTCTTGGGGTGAAAGTTGGTCACTTGAAGATATGTTTTGGTTTGAGCAGTTGGATTTTTTACATCGGGTAGTTCTTACATTGTATGCAAGATATTCTTTATCAGAGTGAATTTTCACGCCCTTTTAATGATGAGTTCTCAGTCCTGTGGTTTTGATGGCGTGATTCCTGAGAGTCAAAGTCTGTTACGAGTAATTTCTTAAAGGAATGGGATAAAAGTCTAGATCTGGCACAGCGTTTGCATCAGGAAGTGTGATGGTGGTACAATTGAAATATGCATAGTCTGGAAATTTTTGAGCCAAATATTGATATTCCCTTTGTTTTTATTTGATGCTTGATGCAGTTTTAATCTCGTAGCAGGTAGCTCTCCCACTGCGGAATGTTTTTAAGTCTCCTTTAGGAATTTTCATTTATCTCTTTTGTAAAGTCTTTCTATTTGTGCATTGCTGTTGAATACCAGAAAAAATTACTTAAGAATTCAATCCATTCGTTTGAAGTGTTCTTTTGGGATGACCGTCCATTTGATAGTGGCTTTCTGAACGGAACTCAAATGCTGGTAAATACTCCACTAATCTATACTCTTCTTTGTCCCAACATAATTAAATGTTTTAACTAATTGGAAACAAAGCACATTTGTCGTTGATGTTTATCATTCGAAAAATTTGTGCTTTTCTTCATTATCCAGCAATTATTTTTAATTTTTAATCTCCGCTTCAAGAAAACTATCGAAGAAAAACTCTTCTTCGACAAAATTCGAACTCGGTAGAGTCGAAGTATTCCTTCATGGCTCCAGTTCCATAGAGACCATGAAGGCAAAAGTCCCCTTGCCCACCGGATCTAACTCAGAAAAATGGCAAGGCTCTAACAGGTGTTGAATGTTAGGCCATACCCTGAGATGATCGAAGGAGACGGACTGATGGAAAGGTTTGGAACTAAACACCTTTTCCATCTTGGACGTTAGGCAGTCCGTGTCCGTCTCGTGGGGACAACACAGCAGCTCCCATAGAGTGCGAAAAGTTCGCCGTTGGCTCTTGGGGACACGAGACCAGGTGCCCTTGAGCCTTTCTATGGGAGCGCTGGAGAGGGCGGAGAGGATGGCGACCTCCGAGTGCACGTTTCGCATTTGGTGGAGGATGGTGGCGATTTTGATAAAATGCGAAACGATAAGTGCCCTACGCTTTGGGCAGGACTGTGCCAGGATGGTACGCACAGTCCATTCCGACAGGTGTTTAAAAGTCACACTGTCGGGCGACTGTTCGGCCTCGGGAAGGGATAACCCGAGCTCCGAAATGTCGCTGCACCCGAAGGACGCTGCATCCACGAGCGTCAATTGCTCAGCGTAAACCGTGCCTTCACGTCAGTAAAAAAAGCGGCGGTGGGTACCCTGACGTGAGGCACGGGAACAAACTTTCGCTTTAGCCAGTACCATGCCTTGGAGGCCATGGTAACAAACAAGTGGGCTTTTAACAAATAAGCGAAGTGTTAAAATGATGTTAAATGATGTTTCTGTGTTTAAAAAAAACTTTAACACAGAAAAAACGAAGAACTTAAAAATCAAAGACTCGTCAAAACGAAATTAAAGAAAACGCTTTTTATGCTCACAACAAGAAAATAATTAAACAACTGAGAAGATAAAACGTTTCAACAATTTCATTTAAGCATTGTGTTTCTCCATTGTTGATACTTTAACAAATAAATGCAAGACGTCCATTGTTAGAATGCAACTGTTCTGCTCTTAGATTTTTGCAATTTGAAGTGTTAATGTAACAATACTTTGATATGACATTGTTTAAAAAAATTTAAAATTTTAAGTGTTAATTGAATTTAATATATATATATATATAGTGAAATGCGTATAACGCGAAAATTCTTAAAACGAAATATCAGTTAACACGAAATATAATGGTCCCAACAAACTACTCTATATTTTCATGTATTTTTGTTCTCTTAAAACGAATTGAAGTTAATACAGTTAATATCTTTATGTGGGATATGGAGCAAAAAAGGCTATTATCCTAAACAAATTGAAAATCGCTTAACACGAAAACGTTTCTTTTCTGAGAACGAACAAAATACCGAAAACACCAGCCGCGCAGACGAGATTTAAGAGAGATGTTTGAGAAAGTTTCTTTATTATTGAATTATCCTACTGTATCATCAGAAGAGTTCGTAGCAGTAGATGATGATAATGTGTACACAGCCCCAATTATAGCAAAGACATATTGGAGTTTGTCCACAGCTCAAAAAATATCAGTGATGCAGATTCCGGTGACGAAAATGAAATGAATAAAGAAGCTCATTTGTTCCCACGTCATCTGAAATGAAGAGCATCATAAAAACTATGCGCAGTTACTTAGACACATATATCAATGATGAAATGAATAACAAAATGGAAGACATCAAACAATTTATTGACAATTTGATGCTAATAAAGAAAATTCTAAGAAAAATATCAGATTATTTTTCAAAAACGCAATAAATGCTATGTTTTTCAAAATCTTGAAAATTTTGTATTAAATTTCATTAAGTTCTTGGGAATGTTTTAATTTTATTGATTTTTATGAAATACGTGCATTTATACATATCTGTGTAAATAAAATGTTCTCTAGTAACTTAATTTTGCTGAATATATGTTTGTTTTTTGTAATATCCTTTAACACGAAAAATATTTCAAACCTCTCAGTTTCGTGTTAACCGATTTTCACTGTATATATATTCATGCTTAAATGAAACAAAAATTCTTTAGAAAAACAAAAATATGAAAATAATAATGATAAATAAAATCTCAAAATACAAGATCGCAAATGAAACTCTCAATGGCAAACCTAATTATTAATTATACGAAAAGTATCTTTGACTTTATTTTCCGAATTCTTTATAGACAGTTTTGGTAATAGCTAATATGAATCGTTAACATTTATTTTTTACACAAATATTGTTTCGTTCATCCAGCTCTTTAAGATTTTTTTATATTTTCTAGTAGAGTTGTAGGAGAATACATCTCGAAAGAAGTGAATATATATTTTATATACTGGAATACTAAATAAAAGGAAAAGATAATTAAATTTTAAAGAGTAACAGTTTTAAATAGACATATAAGGGGGGCTCTATCAGTGTTGAAACGTTAATTGGTTTAAATTAAGTAATTTTTCTTCTTTATTATTACTACTTTTTCTCAGTTAAGAATAGATTCAGATCCAAAACCTCAACAAAGACTGTGACGGATCTATCCACGTCCTTTCATTAATATAATCCTCTTGGGAAATTTTAGTCTTTCAATTCGAGTTTATTCACAACCAACCCTCTGAAGAAGAAACCTTAATTATTTAATAGGTCGACTATATATAGTCTAGGGTTTCAAGCTAGAGTGAGAGAAAGTGAGGAGATAAGATAGATTGCTTCTGATCAGGTATAATTCAATTTTATAGTATATTTCAGATATTGGAGAAGTGTAAGAATTAAAGTGACGATTGGTCATTACAGTTTAATTAGTGATTGTATAATCTGGAAAGTAGATTTGATTTAGAATTAAGTAGGTCGGTATTTAGAGTCTTCGCACACTTGGCATATCTCATTATTGATCCTCATATTGCTTAGATTGTGAGAGCATCTTTTCTCTTTGAAATCACTTGAATTGTGTTGCTAATTTGTGATCAATAAATAGATTGTTTTTGGATATATGGCTAGTCTTCCTCCTTTCCTCCCGCATCTCCAGGTGGGAATATAGAATATTTCATTCCTCATAAGACATATTACTTTTCCGGACTGAAATCTGGTCTCTTTATGGGGCATTTTCAGCTTGGGAAAAGCCATAAACTCTAGGGGCTATGTCGAGAGGGAAATGAGCATAACGAAACTCAGTCGTGTTGTGTTTGGATATGAAAAACTGCTGAAAAATGGAGGGTACGTTATTATGATGGAGCTATCAATCGCCCTGGAATCACAGGTTCAGCCGTTTGCCTATCATGTATTGCAAAGGCGACATAGAATCTTTTGGTAGTACTCCTTGATGGTGGTTGTACCGTTTAATACGAATTGATGAAAATTGCACAGGTGGGGAAGAAAAAGATGGTTCGAATAACATTGATATTATTGCGGATCTGCCAGTGGCTAACGACACTTAACCCCCCCCCGGGGGGGGTTCTAGGAGGCCCGAAGCCTGACTATTCCCGACCTCCCCTTTGTAAAATCCCATTTCCCCAAAGCACTTTTGCAGGGGGGGCCAAATGTTTCTTTACCCCCGCTGGTTTCAGGCATCAATGAAGGGGCCCCAAAACACATAAGAAAAAAAAAAATTAAATTTTTCAAAAGACCCAAGCTTTTGATAAGACCCCTTCAAGATTTGGGGCCACTTTTTTTTCTTTAACATAACCTCTGAGTTTTTTGGGGAAGTTTAATGGCAACCTTTTCCAACCAAAAACCCCAAAAGAAACGAAATGTGAAAAGAAATGAAAAAAGATAAATTTTAAATAAAGAAGTTTCAGTAAGTGAGATGCCAATTTGGGGTTTTATGTTTGAAAGAGATAGCCAGTTGTGAAGCCTGAAGATGATTAAGCGTATACCATTACACTCCCCCAAACGTTTTTTCATGATTAACTAAATTTAAAAAAGGGGTGGATTATTTTTTAAAGGACGTAAATTATTAGAATGGGTACTTAAAAAATTTATAGGGTCGTCCCGGATTCAGTTTAACTAACTGTGTTTGTTGTTAAGTTTCCCGCAATTATTATCAAAATTTAAAAATTTTTTGTCATTTTAATAAAGTCATATTAAGAATTTGTCTTTTCCCTTTTTGCAAACCCTCACCTCTACCACCACAATCAAAGAACTAAACGATTTTGCGTTTCCAATTTTTATGCCTACTATGCCGATTTAACCACCAAGGGTTTTTTTAATTTGGTTTTTATGTCTGAACTGGGAAAGGGTTTTCATAATTTTGTGATCAATCCTTTTTTAAAAGGGGAAAAAACAAAAAAAAACCCCCTTACAAAATAAAAATTTTAGATTTTATTTTACTCAAAAAAAGAGAGATTTGCAAAAAGAAATCATTGCACTGAACTTAAATTTATTTGGTAAGAAAAGTTAAAACGAAAACCTAAAATTTAATGACTGGGATGTATGACAAAAAAATTAAAATAAAAATAAAATCCAAAAAATTTTTTGATGTCATTTTAAAAAGGAAAAACAAAAAAAATTTAACCGCAATCAATATTGTTTTTAATATGTGTACAGTAGTTTCATTCTTATTAACTCAATATTTATTTTTTTTATTTAAATTACTTCCGGGATTTGGCAGAACCCTGGATGATGTTGTCGAGTCTCAGATTCAAGCTCTGATACTACTGAAAACTCTCAATTGTGATGGCATGCACGTTTAAAACTGTCAAAGGGGGGGTGGGAAATTTGGGAAAACCGGGGGCTCAGCTTTTCATCCCCCATACTTACAAAGTTCAAAATTTTTTTGGTCTGTAAATAAAAGGGGAAACGTCAAAAAAGCCCTCACACTGTTAATTCGTCTTTTAGAGAAAATCTAATGTTTTAATTCCCATCTCGTTTTATTTCAAAGCGTATAAATTGCGAAAATCGAAAGGAATTATTCTTCTATAATCTTGAAATAAACCCAAACTGTGTTTGAAAAAAAATTATTCAAACTTTTTTGCAATAACATAAAAAAATTAGAGCAAAAAAACGCAGAAAAGACGCACCCAAAAAAACATTTCCCACAGAATACGCAATGACATCCAGAGTTTCGCAGAAGAAAACATTTCCATTAGTCAAATTTTTTTAGCATTAGAAGCGCGCTTTTCAGTTTTACCCCCAAAAACTGCTATTTCGCGCACGAGGCAAATCATACCATAAGCTTTATTCTTTCCAGAGCAAAAAGAAAATAAAAAGAAATCCTGAGAATATACCAAAAGCAAAAAAGATTTTTCTTCAAAAATTGGCTTTTTTGCTTCTTTTTTCCCAAATTTTTTAGGGAAACGCAAGAGAAAACAGAAAATTTCCCCTCCAAAAAACACTGCAAATAGGATTTAAAAGTCCGGGGTTTTTTTGTCCGAATATTTTAATCTAAAAAATGATGATCCAATTTGGGGCCCGGTTTTTACTTTTTAGGATGGTGTCTAACTTGGTTAAGAGAGAAATAAATACAGTTAATGGTTCAAGTTTCACTGTAAAAAAGGTTTGCTTGTCGTTAATTTTTTTTTCAAATGATAAATATTATATTCTATTCAATATGAAAATAAATATGTTTTTTAAATATGTTTTCCCAACTGAAAAATCTGATATTTAATAATATAAATATATTGCTTTATTTTAAAATACAATGAGATATTTGAAAAATTATATTTTGTGTAAACAAAAATCAACAATTGTATTTTTTCTGTTTCAACTACGTGAAATAAATTTCATCAAAGAATATATTTTTCGAATACAATGGTTTTAAAAAAAAATGACACCAATATGTTGCAATTTATGTAACACAAACTTTTTAAGCGATCTATCAGTTAAAATTTTAGTTATAGACGTCTCTTCAAAAATGAACTCTTGTTAGAAAATTGTTTAGTATATTTGCTTAATACGGCTGAATAAAAATTATTCAACTAATTGTAGTCATAGAAAATTTTATAATTTTTCAGACTTTATAGCATAAGTTCTGCGACATAGCCATCCTGTGATGACCATGTCGTGCCGGTTCCGCGTAAGCTAGAGGTGTGGGATTATCAAAATGATGAGACATAATAATTCTTAATACAACTTTTATTAAGAATAACTTATATTACTTAAATTCTAATTTGACAATTTTAATTAAAGTGAGAGTCAAGCCCAAATTAAATCAATGGTCAAGTCAGATCACGCAACTAGATCCTTTATCTCACTATCATTAATAATCCTATGCATCTACTCCTACTTATATCTAATATTACCTTTTTCAGTTCTCCTTCCCGGTTTAGAAAATGGTATCTATAAACTTTATAAAACGATGATTCCAACTTCTTTATCTTAGGCTTCTATTCTTTCCAAAACTATCGGACTGCTAATTCTGATCTGTAAGATTCACACTAAGCTTTGTCACGCTATCGATCAGAATGCTTCCACAATAGTATCTCTGGAGCCTGCCGCGCTATATCTAGGCTTGCTAATGCTATATCTAAGCTTGCCACGCTATATCTAAGCTTGCCACGCCATATCTTATCATCAAAAGCTTCTATCCTTTTATAGTAAATCTCATTTGCATAATATCTGTTTATCTTCTTGGTATTGCTGAAAAGTTTTGCCATTAATCGTGGCTGTCAAAGAACAGTATATGTTAACAGAAAAGACGCGAGACACAACCCCCTCCAAGAAGAAAAAACGTGATTTACTTATGTGGTTCTCAATGCCCTTAATAAATTACGTCTAAATCTCTATTTCTAAATTTCTTTCGCTTTCTGAGTTTTATTTAAATTTTAATCTTAAATCCCCTCATTTTTTAACTTTCTTTATAATTTCCAATATCTATCTTGACTTAATTTTCATTGCAATTTTTTAATCTTAAATTTTAACTTTTATAATTTCCAAAATTTATCTTGACTTTTAATTTTCATTACTCATCTTAGAATTAAATTTTAATATTCAATTTAATTTTTAAACTCGTGACAATAAATTTTACCCACAATTCAGGCCAACATTAATAATTACTGCTTAATTTATGCCCACTCTCACTTTTACATTCAGTTACTTTAAAATATTTATACACTTAAATATTCTAAAATAAATATCTCTGGGTGCGCAGACCCAATCTAACACTGCATATATGGAGTTGAACTGTCGCTCCCCTTCTGTTGAAGTTATAATTCGTATATTTTTCAAGGATTTCAGGTCAGTCTCCCCTGAAATGAAAACTATTTGAGTCTCTATTTCCATAATATTAATCAATTTCACAATTATATATTATTTATATATCACAATAAATTTTCATCTCCATCCCCACATCTGGTTTCAACAAAAACTCCCAATGAGCCGCGCAGCGCCGTTATTATTATTGTTAGTGCCCTGACTACGCCGCGTTTCCCTGAACCAGATGCCTCATAATACGTAACAATACAACAACATAATATATATACACATATTATACAATTACAAACATTTTTCAATAAACTATTATAACAAATAACCAAAGGAATTTTCGCATCTCACGAAGTCATACATCGAAGCAAACAAATGTGTGATTACAAATGTTTTCTTCAGAAAAAAATTTTTAACAAGTCAAAAAGTTCCAAAATTAAATGAACACTCATTGTAGTGTTTGACTTGGCTTATAACTTTTAAGCACCGCCCGAGACTTCCTTCTTGCAATAATTCTTCCGACCACTTGTTGGAAGATCATAAAAAAATGAAACAATACAACCTGATTTTTATATGTTTTCTCCCACATTCACGTTCAACGATGAGGTGTCATCACTCTTCATTCCTCGGTTGTACTGGAATTTCTTGTTGTAAGGCTTGTAATCTCCTTGTCGTCCTTTCCTTGACTTCCCAACTGTGTCCTTGGCTGGTCGGGGTTCTTCTGTTCTCCGTCGTGGCCTTAGACTGTATCTTGCTTCATCTGTAACTTCAGTGCACTCTCTTTTGTTCCTTTTCCTGCTTCTAGAAATAGTACTGGATGACATTTGTCTTTTTATTATTATTATTATTCCCTTTCTTTGCCACTTTCTTTGTGGTCCACTTGCCCCCGACACACCTGATCTTTTAATACCCTGGTTATATCTAAACCTTTTGTTTTTATTTTCATTCCCAACTGAACTAGGTAGTGATCTGACCAGTGATTTGTTTTTATGGGTCCTCTCTGTATTTTTATATTGATTTGATTGGTTACCAATCCCTTTTGCCTCTAACCTACGTTTCACCGCAGATTTTTCTTTCCCATATTGTGACTCATTTAATCCTTGGTGTACTTTTTCCGAAGTACGAGTTTCCTGACTTGATCTTATACTATTTGGGATACCTGTTCCTAATTCGACCTCGTCACATTTCCTATGACGATATATTCTTATTTGATCTACGTTAACTGTTAATCTTTTTCCTGATTTCCATATTACAATATTATTAAAATTCTTAACTTCTAAGACTCTATAAGGTCCCTCAAATCTTTTGCTTAAATTTAGCGCATACTTTGTTAGCTGCTGAACTTACAGGGGTGTGTTTCCACAAGACCCAATCATTTACCTTTATTTTTATGTCTTTCTACGTCTATTATAATATTTTTCCCACCTTTCCTGTTTAATTTTCGTACTTAGTCTAGCTTCCCTGAATAACTTCTCTATATTTTGGATTTTGAATTTTGAACTTTCCGATATCATAACTAGTTTTTGAAATGGTGTAATCAATTTTCGACCTAAAATAATTCAGCCGGTGTGTTTTTCCTGCCGTTTCATTCACCGCTGTACGAATAGCGTAAGCAAACTCACACGTAAGAATTGATCCCAAGTATCGTGTTGATCATTAACGCGTAATTTGCAATCATTTGCACTATATCTCGATTAACTCTTTTCAGTCCGATTTTGTTTGTGGTCGATATGCAACAGTTCACATGCCTTATGCCTAATCTTCACTAAGTGCTCAAAAATCTCGGATATAAATTGGGGACCATTATCACTTATTAATTTTATTGAGCTCCATACGCGATATAAAAGTTATCAAAAAAAAAATAATCCGCTATTATAATGAGATGCAGGCCCTTTTAAGAGGTATAATTTCAGCCCATTTGCTGAAATGATCGGTTATTACTAAAATATAAAGTGGTTACGTCTTATTCTCGATATAGGATACGGCCTAACAAATCTAACGTCACTATCTCATTCGGATAATTCGATATAATTGGATTTAACCGACCAGCTGGTAAACGCGTTTTTATAGTTATTAACTTGCACATATGGCATGTAGAGACATATTGACTAATAAATTTTCTCATGTACTGAAATAACAAACGTCCCGAATTTTATGATACGTTTTTAAATCTGCCTAAGTGTCCAGCGATTGGCTTGTCATGAAATTCTCTCTTTACTATTTCATTCCTTAAAGATTTTGAATGTATACACGCATTTCACCTAATGACGTTGCGTGTTTCGCATAAAATAACAATCCTTCAATTAAAACGAAAATCGTGGACCAATTCTCACATATCGTTGCATTAACCGAAAGCATCTTCCGGGTTTTCTAAATATCTATATATAAGGACCTAATTCTGGGTCATTTTTGTTCATTTATTTCAATTGTTCCCGCGAAGTAAGTACCAAATCTTTGATTATGGTACACTAATTTTGTCACCACTATACTATTAATTGGATTCCTTTTGAAAGAATGTCAGCCACCGCATTTTGAGTTCCCGGTCTATGTTCCCATTCTATATTGAATTCTGCTAACTTAGTGCCCATCTAATCATCCTACTGACAAATTTTTGCCTTGTGTTAGGCGCGTGTTAATGTATGCGATCTGTTATTATTACCTTAATTGGTAATAATATATTCCTAAATATGTTCTAAATTCTGTTCAACGCCCATACTACTGCTAGACATTCTCCTTTCGGTTACTGTGTAATTCCCTCCTCTGCGTTGTTCAGTGTACGTGACGCAAATACCACTGGTCTGTTTTGTTGGTTAAGTATCACCCTAAAACCACCGAACTGGCATCTGTAAATAACTCCGAATGGCTCCTGAAAGTTTGGTAATTTTAAAACTGGTGCTTTTGTTAATGTGCCTCCCTTGACCTCTTCTTGAATGCCTTTGTGCTTCATTGACCAGACAAATTTTTTAAATTTTCGTTTAAGATTATAAAGTGGCTCACAAATATCCGCATAATTTTTTAATAAATTTCGCGTACCACTGGGACATACCTAAAAACTTGGACACCTCTTTGAGTTACGGGCGGTTTCATCTCTTGTATAGCCTTCCTCTAACCTTTGTCTCCTTATCCGTTTTAATTCCTTCTTACTAAATAATTGATCCTAAATATTTCAATTCATCGTAATCTTAAATTCTACATTTTTCTTTATTTCTACGTCAATCCTGCATCCCTTAACAACAACGAAAAATTTCCCTAAATAGCTCAACATGGTGGAGGAATGATGGAGACGCAATAATAACGTCGTCCATGTAAACACCTCTCGCCAAACTTCCCTATCACCGGTTTTAGGATTATGTCAATTGCTTTTTGAAAATTGGGAGCTGCTCCTGATAAACCGAATGGCATCCGCTTGAAAGCATAGTGCCACTTTTACTACAAATGCGGTCTTAACTATATCACTGGGGTTTACTGCCATTTGAAAAGTACCCACTTCTTAGGATCAAGAGATGACATTATTGTTGTATATGGTATGTTCGTTAATTAAATCATCTATTAACGGTAAAGGTATCGCGTGGATACTTTGTGATCGGAATTTAATTTTCTATAGTCTACTGCAAATCTATATGCTTCCGGATTATCCTCGGTGTAACCCATTATTTTTCTTGCATAATACAACAGGTGACGCGTATGGGGACTGAATTGGAACAATCGTTTCCTCTTGTAAATATTTTTGTATGTGAAAATCTATTATTGCTTGCTTAGTGCGATCATACTTATAAGGCCTTTGAAGCTACTGGTGGGTTATCTCCCCGTGTCAATTTCTATGGTATAAAACATGAGTAAGCCCTGTTTGTCTTGAAAATAACCCTAAAAAACTACTACTTCAAACAAATTTTTGTAGTTTTGTTTTTCTACTTCCAATTTGTTTTAGATAAATCTATCTCAACTTTTTCCCTTTAATTGGTTCAACCAATCTTATTTATTTGAGAATCTGAATTTTCAAACGATTTTGATTAAAATCTAATACGATTCTTTTGACGCACTTATGAAATCTATACCTAGAATATATGGGTATCTCTAAATCTTTCAACACATGAAATGACCAATTTCTTTCGGAATTGTCTGATCCTAATTTTCACCCTACAATCCCCTGTTTTGCATTTCTGCACCCCTGTGCTGTTATTACCTGGGCTCGCGATTTTAATTTGCTTTATAGAAAAATATTTTCTATATACTTCTCCGGATATAAATGATTTATCTGCTCCGGTGTCCCATAGCGCTTTCAAAAATGTGTTATTTAATAAAATAGGCATCGTGGGGAAGTTCTACGGTGCTATACATATCGGAAAGTCTAATTGTCTCTTGTCGACACCTCTGAGGTTGATCATTAACCTTTACAACATTTAATCGTCCCTTTGGTCCTATCGCCTCAGTTGATTGAAATTGCCACTGAACCCTTATTTCTACGGTCCCCTATTAAAATTATCATTTCTGCCTTATTTCGACCTGAGTAAGCCTTGTTATTGAATCTCTGATCATTATTATGAAACCTATTCCTCTCTCGAACCCTCTATTACTTGACGGCTATTCTCGTAAGATTCATTTCACTGTTATTTGGTCTACGCCTTATTTCAGAATTCCTCCGAAGTTTCTACCATTAGCTTCAAAATTAGGCCTCCTATGCGCATTTTGACTCCTCGTCTTTCTATATATATTATCGTTCTGATAACCCCCTTTGTAATTTGCAAGAATATCTCTCTTCGAATTTAGCCAAGACTTCTAAAAGTTGTATCGTGTTTTGTGGATTGCACCTCCACATAGTCTTGTACCTGTGGTTCGAGTCGAACTAAAAATATGATCCACTAAGTCTGTTTTGGGACATTCCTAATTTAAACTTCTCTATTTTTTAGTAATCTATAAACAAAATCCGTAGCATCCTGATTTCTTCCCCTGCTGGGATGCATAAAACCTTCCGACTGTAGTTCTTCTATGGACCGCGGGAAAGCCTTCGCTAATCCAGTTTAAGAGCTGCGCAAAAATCCGTGGCTGTATTTTGCACTAACAACGAACCAAATATCGAATACCAATCTTGAGCCCCTTCCCCTGAGATGACTATTTAAGTATACTACGACAGATTACTTGGGATTTCTACAACTGTATGTTGTTATCTATACACTCTATAAACTCTAGTAATGTTCTCCGACCCTGAAAGTACATTTGTAGAACCGTACTTCCACCCACATTACCTAACCCAGAATTAAATACGTTCGGTGCTATTGCGACATAGCCATCCCTTGTGATGACCATGTCGTGCCGGTTCCATGTGTGTTAGAGGTGTGTGGGATTATCAAAATGATGAGACATAATAATTTTAATACAACTTTTATTAAGATTAACTTATATTACTTAAATTCTAATTTGACAATTTTAATTAAAGGAGAGTCAAGCCCAAATTAAATCACGTATCTTAAGTCGATCACGCAACTAGATCCTTTACAATTATCATTAATAATCCTATGCATCTAATTACTTCTGTATAATTCTCCAATATTACCTTTTTCAGTTCTGGTTCCTTTACCTAAAAAAATGGTATCTATAAACTTTATAAACGATGATTCCAACTTCTTTATCTTAGGCTTCATTCTTTCCCAAAACTATCGGACTGCTAAATCTTGATCTGTAAGATTCACACTCAAGCTTTGTCACGCTATCGATCAGAATGTTTCCACAATACATCTCAAAGCTTGCCGCGTTATATCTAAGCTTGCCACGCTATCGATCAGAATGCTTCCACAATACTATCTCTAAGCTGCCGCGTTATATCTAAGCTTGCCACGCTATATCCTATCATCAAAGCTTCTATCCTTTTATAGTATATCTCATTTACATATTATGATCGTTTATCTTCTTGGTATTGGGTTGGAAAAGTTTTGCCATTAATCGTGGCCGTCAAAGAACATAGGAGTTATGTTAACAGAAAGACGCGAGGGACGTCACAATACGTAAAAATTAATTATTTGTTATTAATATTTGTTATTATTATTTAATACTGATTATTTATTCAGTAATTTATTTTTTATTGTTTTTTTGTTCCGGACAATCTCTACAAAATTAAATATATATATATTTGGCTGCGTATTGGGATATGATACGAGAATGGTAAACTTTCGACCCTCGACCCCGTCTTCTTCCTTCAAAAATTCTTGCGTGTGCCAATGCCCAGTGCCGTAGGTGTGGGGAAATAGGAAAAGATCTACAATATTTATTATAAATTAACAATAAATACGGAATATGTACTTACTTACAGAAAAATAAAATAAAAAACTAACACTTTTAAAACCGTGTTCAAAGCAAAACGCAAAATACAAATATAATAATAATAGCCACAAATATAATATCAAATGATGCATTTTCTTTCGAACAATTCAAAATACATAAAAAATAAAACATTTTATCTAAGGTTGGCTTTTGTTGTTATAGTCAGCAGAAGACTTAGCCTGAATACTTCAGCCAATCTTGAATATTTCGAATATAATTACTAACTGCTAAAATCTTCAGGTGGTCCCCCAATGTCTTGGTGGGCCACCAGTCGATCGCGATCGACGTAATGCCCACCCCGACTCTACAGGTATCCCTCCTTATTTGAAATACTTTTCCGCAGTTAATACGGAATCGGGGTAGATTCTCAGGCATGGTCATGAAAGCGTGGGTGGTGTTTGTCGAATCACTAATTCGAACCCAGGTGACACTGAAGATCCGCCATATTTATAATTTCAATTTCAAATACAGTTAAATACGCTTAACGCGAAAACGCTTTAGAAAAAATATCGGTTAACACGAAATAATACAAGGGTCCAAAAAACTATGTGACATAGCCATCTGTCGATAGTTATGTCTTGGGGGTTCCGCGTAAGTTAGAGGTGTGGGATTATCGGAAGGATGAGACATTCTATAATTCTTAATACAACTTTTATTAAGAATTTAACTTAAATTACTTATATAACGAACAAACTTATATTAAGTGAGAATAAACCAAAGTATGCCGATTATTTAAGTCAGATCGCGCAACTAGATCACTTATCGAAATGTAATTAATTATCTGCCTAATCTCGCTTTCTATATTATACTAGCTTTCGGAATATAATCTTCCTACCTTGGTTGAAGACTCGATGATTCTGATACTTGCAGGTAGACTTATGTGCTCGCTTGCAATCCTTCCTCTTTGTAATTATTAATGAGGGTGGGCGTTTCCGTCATTCTTGAGTACGCCGTCTAAACTCAATTCCAACTGTTCCACACTAAGCTTTCTCTAAGATCTCCATCGTTTCTCACTAAACTTTCTATCCTTTTAAAGGTTATCTTATTTGCATTGTTGCTTCGTTTTTCCTCTTGGAATTGGGTTGGAAAAGTTTTGCCATTAATCGTGGCCGTCAAAGAACGTAGGAGTTATGTTAGAAGAAGAACGCGAGAGATGTCACAACTACTATGTATTTTCATGCATTTTTTCTCTTAACACGAAACAAAAATTGCTTAACGCGAAAACATTTCCCTTCTGGGAATGAACAAAATACGGAAAACACCTTACACTTAATGAAATATTTGAGAAAGTTTCTGTATTATTGGACTGCCCTACTGCATCATCGGAAGCATTCGTTACAGTAGATGTGATAATGTATGTGCAGCCCCCAATTATGGCAGGCAAAGACATTTTGTTGAACAGATTACATGATTGAAAAATGAATTTTTTGAACTTTGAAAAATTCAAAAAAATATCATTGATGCAGATTCCAACGACGAAAATGAAATGAATAATGCAGCTCCAGTTCCCACGTTATCCGAAATTAGGAATATCATGAAAAACATACACAGTTATTCAGACGCATATTCCAATGGTGAATGAATAAAAATGCACGACATAGAACAACCTGTTGACAAATTGATGCTAAAAAAGACAATGCAAAGAAAAATAATCAAATTATTTCAGATTATGTTTTTTTTTTAAACTTGGAAATTTTGTTTTAAATTTCATAAAGGTCTTGTTAATGTTTTTGTTTCATTGATTTTTATTAAATACATGCATATATACACATATATGTATATAAAATGTACTCTAATGAACTTAATTTTGTTGAATATATGCCTTTTTGTAATATCTTTTAACACGAAAAAATATTTCAGTCCCCTCAGTTTCGTGTTAAACAGTTTTCACTGTATTCGTTCTCTAGTATTTCGAATGGAAAAATAAAAGCTCTTGCCTGTCAGAATGAATGGGGCAAAACAGTCAGAAAGACACAGATGCTGGGCGATGTACGATTATTAAGTGACAAGGACAAGACAGATACTACGCTACGCTTGACGTCACTGAGCAATTGGCTCGCGAAATGAGTCTCCATCCCATATCAGAGTCTCTTTTGGTGCCTGATGAAAGTGCAGTCCTGTGTGGATAGGAAGCTGCCTAATTGGTGGAACGAACGTGGAAAGGGGGAGTGGCTAAGTGGTGCTTGCAGACAGAGTCCAAGTGGGGAAAAGTTCGTTGGAGAAACTGGCTGGAGTACCTAGGCCTGTCAGTATCTAACCTCCTATCAGGTGATTTTAATATGCATTTAAAGAGTTATACCATTTGCCCTGTGTAAGAAAAATAATAGAATATAAAAATATTACTTTCGTAGTATATGAAAATTAACTTTGCTTGGATGAGAAAATAAAATTTAATAAAGAAAAAGCACATTATATATAAAAACAGAAAAATCAGTGAAAAATAGCTTAAAAAAGTGGAGTGGGGAAAAGTGAGTCCTGAAGTTGAGAAGAGTGCTTGCTTTGCTATTGGTCAGAGGGTGAAGTGAGATGGTCCGGATTGGCTGCCTTAAAGTTGTTATAAAAATTAAGTTTGAAAATCTTGCCTATGTGAGTGCAATGCAGAATTTAAGATTTTAGATTCAAGTTTTAATATTTAGTTTAAAGGCAGAAAATTTAGCAATTTAGAAAAATCATTTCCCACCAACAATGAAGAAATTTAACATTACGGGGGATTGTATGAGTCAAGGAGAGTTCTCCTTGGTCGTTTAGTATTATCAAGTGGTACATAGTTTTCAAAAATAATGAAATTAATATTGTTTGTAAGTGGTAAGGAATCAAAAAAATTTTTAGTAGCAAGTTTCTTAATGTAATTTTTAAAGGTGAGAATTTTTTAAGAGATTTATGAACATCTGAATTTCTTGTGTACATGTTTGCATGTACAGTCATCCTTAATATTTTATTTTGAGAGATTTCTAGAAGTTTAACATTACTATTTGCTGCATATCCCCGCACAGAACAAGCGTAACTCATAATGGGCCACAAAACAGTAGAGAAGTACTTTGTTTTCTATTGACATTGAGGTATTCCTGCACAAATAAGACAAGACAGAGGCTAACGCTAGAGAATACATTCATTAGTGGATATAAACAAGCGATTGCAACGCCGCTGCATTTAAAGTTTTAACAGGGATGATGCACGTTAAATATTCACAGCTCAAAGCTCTCATGTTGAAGTGGTGTGGAAGTTATGAGATTGGGCTGCCAGCTCAAGTGACGTCCTCATCACTTGACCATGGCTAAAAATTAGGCCCGTCGCCGGTAGTCCTCGTGTTGATTTTGAGTGAGACGTTTATAAACACTCACTCATTCAAAGTTAATACGTAGAATAGATTTCCGAATACAACAATATTCGAAAAGGCGTCATATTAAGAAACTCCGTGAGAAGTACAGAACATTTCAAGGAAAATTAAATTAAGTATTAAAGAACAAAATTAAAGCAAACATGAAAAATTAATAATTTTAAAAAAATAGACAAATGATAATTATTTTGTCAGACCCGATCAATTGTCAAAGAAAATAAACCGTTTATTGATGGTATAAGTGAATGATGTGTTATGTTCATATGTGTAGAGGCAGAAGAAATTTGCTGATGTCAGTTTCCAGATGTGCAGAATGATTTAGGATTAGATTATGTTTTTATATCTTTAGCAAAAAGCGAAAAAGTGTATTAATTTTTATCTAGTAATTTATGAAAGCAAATGAGTGAGTCCCATTGTACAATTGCTTATATTCATTTGTGGAAATGACATGATTTTTTTGAAGCAGTTTAAGGATTATATGGCACTGAAGAGTTTAAAAGATGAACAGTGATAAAATTGTTGTAAATTTTCGTGAGGAAAAGCAACCGACGACTACAATTATTTGAATAATAATCAATTCATTAATGGATAAGAAAAAATGACTACACGAAGACAAATCGACAGTAAGAAATATTATAACAGATTAACTACAGTACTTGAAAATGCATTCGTAATAAACAAGCTTTACTGTGATTCAGAAACGGTTTTCTAAAACAGTTCCACAAGTAGGAACTCAGACAGGTAAAGTCTCACCACCTTATCGCAATCAACGCACAAACAGATTCTGATCTCAAGTGACTTCTGATCTTCATGAACCTTCACACAGTCTCAGAAGGATCAATTACCCAGACTTTTGGGTAAACCAACATTAAAGTTGACCCAAGCCTGGGCACAAAAATTTATGGTGCAAACACTGTCCATATTTATGGTTTCCTTTAGTCGATAGCTTAATTACACTCCCTTCATTATTCTCATGACACAATCAGACAATGTCTGGTGGGCGGCATTTTTCACAACACTTTTACATTCATATCAGAATTACTGGGATGCAGGGGGTGGCAAACATAGTTCACATATTCTTATTTGAAGACTCAACACCCACCCAATTATCTTAAAAAAGATGGCGTTTCGCATGCCGTGAACTGACACAGACTTATCGATGGTTCCTTGGCGCTGCCATATTTTCCGCCAAATTTGTCACCAAGGGCGATATAGTCGCCAATCTGGTGTCCCTGCGAAGCGAAGTTAGCTTGTAAAACTCAATTTTCCGCGTTTCAATATGCAGTGAAAATAGAGAAAATATATTTTAAAGTGTTTTAGAAACAAATAAGCTAATTTATATCTATCTTATATATATATATATATATGAAGGAGGAAAGGTTCGTTCTGGGTACCTTCCGTTCCGTAGCGAGTATTTTAACCAATCACGCCAAAACGATCGTCTTGGGGTGATGTTTACTAGTTCATATAGATATCACACCCCCACATACCCCTGCTAGGGTTTGGGCGAATGGGCGAACAAACGATATCATATTCGTGGCGAGTGTAAGCATTTGCATCATTGGGGAGATGTTTTTTGAAAAAGGCATTTGTGTGAGATGACTTTGAGAAGAAAGGTTTATTTGCTCAAGTTTAGGGCTTAGTTGTTTGCGGTGGATAGATGGGCCACGATTGCGGCGCGTGAAGGGTGGGTTTTGATGAGGTCCGGGTCACCAAAAAAGGAGGGAAGGTTCCCGGGGACCCCTTCCGTACGCGAGTTTTAAACCCAAACACGCCAAAACGATCGTCTTCGCGTGATGTTGGTACTAGTTCATATAGATATCACACCGCCACATAAATATAGTTGAATTGATCGGTATTACTGCAGGGTTGGTTTCACGTTCAACAAATTATTTAAAAATAGAAACTTGCAGAAATAAATTACAATGTATATATCATTTATCAATAGGTTGTGATGTGTTGAATGCCTTTCCAACAGTAAATACTTTAGGGAAAACGGATCGAATCGTCATCAACTTAAGACTTTCCTAAGTGATATTGAACTTATAGGCGATTATTTCCTGATTTCCTAAATGACATTGAATATTAATTTGTCTAGTGAAAAATAAGGACTGAGTCGAGGAAAAGTGTCAAAATATTTTCTGTATCTCTGAAAAGGAATTAAATGCCATGTAAAAAAACCCAAAAGTGTTGCATTTCAAACATTGCTTTTCACTGATAGAATTGAACATCTCAATTGCTTAAGGTATCCGACTATATATATATATACGTTCGGAACCGTGATTTTAAAAAAGCGCATAAATGGATAATTGTCATGATATTTAGTGTCACTTAGATTAGAATAAATGTATTAAATTGTTTTAAGGGCATTTTGACAAAGAAAATTTGTTTAAATGCAATATTTTGGCAAAAAATTAACTTAGAATAATCTTTTTTCCAAATGTTCTCCTTTTGTGAAAAAGGCTTCTATTATAATAATATTTTGCCTGTATATAGCTCAGACCTCTCTACAGAGGCTTAACTAGAATTTTTGAAAAATTCATATTATTTTCAGAGTTACCACCAATTTAAATAATTATTGGCGTTTTTTCTTAAAATTGCTCCCTCTGGTGTCGTAAAAATATGGAAAAAACCCAATTTTAAGTTATATATTTAAAAAAATTCTAGTTAAGCCTCTGTACAGAAGTCTGAGCTATATACAGGCAAAATATTTTTATAATAGAAGCATTTTTCACAAAAGGAGAACATTTGGAAAAAAAATTATTCTAAGTTAATTTTTTGCCGAAATATTATATTTAAATAACTTTTTTTGTCAAAATGTCCTTAAAACAATTTTATATATGTATTCTAATCTAAGTGACACTTAATATCAGGTAAATTATCCATTTATGCACTTTTTTAAAATCACGGTTCCGAACTTAGTCGGATACCTTAAATGTAAAACTACGAAAAGGGGGAGACGGGATGTGAAAGGAGTATTTTCTGATCTTTCCATGTAAAATTGAGAAATTAAAAAAAAAAATGGGGAAAATTTTTTTGAAAATTTTAATTTTAAAAGTATACATCTCGATTTCAGAACGTTAATTCATGTTTTCTTTATTTAGAGATCTATTGAAGCATAGGAAATGAAACAGAAAATAAAATTTTATTGGAAGTATGAATTTTTCGGTTTTTACAACCAAAAAAATGATGCTGAATAATAATTAAAATTATTTGAGAAATATGTTTCTTACAAGAAAAGCTATAAAATTTCTCGAAATTATACCAAAAAGAAAAACTGATTAATAAGAAATTAAGGCCATTTTTTAAATTGCGTTTTAATACAGATAAACCATTGCTTAATAGCATGTTTCGGAATAATATCTCATTCGATGAATATAAAAAGATTTTAACTTCACTTTTACAGATTCTCTTCTCATAAATTGCAATAACTAATACAAAATTTAAATTCATTGATAACAAAAAAAAAAAATCCTAAATTGAGAAAATATTATTGTAGCCTAACGAAACTTCGGCAATGTATTTGTATAGGAGAAACATATTTAATTTATTTAAGTTTCAAGATCACAGTTAATGTAAGCGCGAAAAGAGTCATTTCAAATGTGAAATGATGATACTTAAACAACCTGTGTAACCCACAGAATTTTGAATTTCAAACCTACATGTAATGCGTCGTACAGGTACTGGATATCAATTTATGGGATGGAATTGCATGCCTGTTGCACTTGGTCAGCCCATATAGAGGCGTTTGATTCTGGTCGTGGATGACGCTCAACTGGAGAAAGATCTAGCTGGCCTAGGCAACACGTCGACACTCTATAGAGCATGCTGAGTTACAACAGTGGTTTGAGGATACACTATCCCGTCGGAAAACACCCCGTTGCATAATGTTCCTAAATGGCTGCAACAGGTTGTATCACCTGACTGACGTTCAAATTTGCAGTCATGTACGTGGAATAACCTTAAGAGTGCTCCAGTTAGCATAGAAAATTGCTCCTTAGACCCAGTGCCGGCTTAGGCTCATTTCGGGCCCTGGGCGCAGAAAATCTACGGGCCCCCTTCGCTTTGGAGGATCAAAATTTATTACCAAAAATCCTGATTAAGTCCAGCTGATCCGGGCCCCGATGGATAAATCGGTTCTGCTCCAGGTACGAATCCAGTGGTCGCAGAAAGGTTGTTTTTCAGGCGCTGATCTAGCTTACTTGTAATAAATATTCGGTTATCACTGGCACCAAGGCAGGAAAATCTCTCATCGGAGACCACAAAAATAATTATTTATTTTACAAAATTAAAAATTAATGTAGTTTAAGTTAGGTAAATAAACGCTTACTACACTCCCTCGGTATTCAGATCTTCGGTATACGTTGAAAAGAGTTCGTGAGCTCGTTTGGGCGTTGGAAAGAGCCTCTCATTGAGGGTTGTAGCGGTTCCTATATAAGCCAGTAACAGCTTCTGGACAAAGGTGATCACTTTTGTCTAGTGGTTAAGTTATTCGGCTTCGGATCCGTAGATCGCGGGTTCTATCCCCGACAAGGGTCATTGATACGTGCTCAACTTCAGCGTTAGCGAGAGTCAATGTTTGGTCATTTAAGGGTAAGTGTTTTCGTCCTTTTTGTCTCTCTCGAAAGATAGATTACGTGAACTTCAGAAAAACGTAATTTTAAATCTCTTCCTGTGGACATAACCGAAATCACTATTGAGTCATAGATTCCTTGACAGCCATCATAGGGGTGGAAATTGATATCAGTGTTAAGAGATTTCACACACACATGTGAAACGGTTTCTCGCACTTTTCCATTAATGTAATGTCAAAGGTTAATTTTCCCACAATTATATGTATATATGTATGGGAGTTATTTTCTTCTGGGCATTTTCTCACGAGAAAATGCCCAGCCTCCCACCCTCCATGCGCGCTGGACTCCCTAAGGAAAATAATTGGATCCTTCATGAGGAAGTCTGTTCTGAAGTGGGATCCGTCGTAAGTTCATTTACTACCGTAAAAGACGAGATGAAGATTAAAAAAAAACAAATTTCAAAAATCCAGAGGTAATGTTTTAACGAAGACAGTTGGTTTCGAGTATGACGAGAAAACTAAAAATTGGTAGAGTTAAAAATATATTTAAAATTTGTAGATTATGAAAGTAATGTTTTGAAACATTTAAATACTAGCCCCCCAATTTTTCCCCGGTGGCATCGGTGTTCAGAAGATATTGTGTTAGGTTGGTATTCCAAACTACTTGGCTTACATTGGGGTAAGCCAGTAGGGTAAAAATAAGTTTACATCATGAAATACAGGGTTATTTATAATTCCCTTCAGAGTTTCGAAGCGCTATAGTAATAAAGCAAAACGAACAATTGAAAGAATACAGATATTCAAGTTTTATTCAAATACTTTTCCAGTGTCATGTGGGAAACCTTGGTTACACGTCATACATCTATGCGATACTTCTGTTCCTGCCACATTCTACTCAGCATGGTACTATTAATGCATTTGACATAACGTGTTCTCTTTTTCATTTTACCCGTGTTATCTGATAACTTGGTAAGAAAATTTAGTTTAACGTAAAAACGTTAAACTAAATTTTCTTACCCCCTTTGCCACGCGATGTAGCAAAACTACAAGAAATAACGCGTTTTGTCTCAATAACGTTGATAGTACTATGTTGAGGAGAGTGTTGCAGGAATTGGACTATCGCATTAATGCATACCATGCAGTTTCGCACAAAAGGTGGGGGTCCGGACCCCCCCCAAAGCCCTTGATTTTTTTCCGATTGATTATAATCCTATGTATATAGCAGGTAAAATTTAATTAAGTCTTTGTTATTAATAACTAATTTTATTAATTAATACTAATTATTCTTTGAATAATTAATTTTGTTACTGTTTTTTCTTCCCGAAAATCGACAAAATCAAAAGAATATGTTGGACGGCGTAATCGTGCGTAATGCGAGAATAATGGACTTTCGACCCTGGACCCCCTCCCTTCCTTTGAAAAATTCCTGTGTGCGCTACTGATTCCATGTAACTTAGGTTTCACACTTAGAATACTTTTAAAGTATGTAAATAAAATTTAAATTGCTTATGTTTTCTTTCATTTTTTTTTGTTGCTGTGCTCATATTTAGTTTTATTCCTACTATAGTACTTCGAAATTCTGGTGAGAATTATGAATTACCCTATATAAGGTTTTACATCTATATGTTGATTACAAGCATAGTGTGTGATTTCAATTACTGATGTCATATGCTTGTTTGTTTATTATTAGTGCACTGCTTCTCAAACTTTCAATACTGGCGACCCACTTTTCAATCATAATTTTATCACCCCCCAAATAATAATGTATTGAATGCAATAATAATGCACTTTGACGCTAAAGCTACAATATGATCTTAATTTTATAAACCGTACAAATTAATAAGATAAGTATATTAAATTTTAAATATGTTACTTTTAAGTAATATATATTTTATTTTTCTTTCTCGAATTTTTAAATTGGAACAGATGGCAAACTGCTGTGGCTGTTTTGAAGACAAAATATAGATCTCAGCAAAATACAGAAAAAGTACTCAGTGTCAATTTCTAATCGTAAACCTTCCTTTGCAAGACAAGTCCATGGAAGTCGCTAATACTTATTAAACTTGCTCTTAATTTAGTATTAATAAATTAGTTATGAAAATAGCTTGTGCAGCACTGATACATTAAAAGTGTATTGTCTGAAATATCCGCTCTTCGCACGAGCTCATTTTTTTTAAAAAAAAATTTAAACATTCTTGATATAATAGCTGAATTGTCAGGTTAGTAAAATCAAATGCGCGACAATGTTTACGAAAATGTAAAATGATATTTTAAAATGAATGCTCATATTATAATTAGTTTTAAGCGAACTGTAATTTTAAGCTTCACAGAATGAACATTTAGAATTAATATTAAATAATGAAAAATAATATTAAACTCCGATGAAGGATAATTGTGTTATTTTTAATATTTAAAGCGAGAAGACTTCAAAATGTTTTATCCCGGGAGCACGCGCAGACTCGAGACAAACATTAATGGTCACGCGGGGTGATTTTATCACCCCAATCCTTTTTTTTATACTTATTTTTATTGTACACGATACAAATTGTGATTCCAGTGAATAATTTAATTAAGAGGAAGTATTCTTACCTACTTTCAAGGACTTTTCAATTTTTCTTTTGTAACAAATAAACAGTTTTGCCAGAATTAACGATTTCGTGATCTGTGTGCCCCGCGCGACCACTTCTGGGTTAAAAGTGAATTAAATATAATATGGATGTTACTGCTAAAACAATTGTGTGAAACATTTTTCATTGTATTTTATATGTTTGAGAGTACTCATAAAAATAAATCTTGTCCAAGTAAATCCTTCAAAGTGTTCTCTGTGGTTTTCCAAATATCATAAAACTCTTTTACATGGAACCCCCCTCCCCCACACAGAAATACATTATTTACAACTTCCTTAACTGAGAAAAAAATGCAAAAGAGAGGTCTCATAATTAACTGTACCAATTACTTAGAAGGTCAAACAGATGTTGAGCAAATATATTCTGCTGCCTACGGCTGCAATGTACAGTATTTCAAAAATAATAGCAGAGATGAATTTTTTATCTTCCTAAATTTTTTCAATTCTGGGTCTGGGTTTTGTTTTTTTCTCTGAAAAAGTAGTATTTTAGGTTTAAAAAGAAATCGTAATAAAAAAGCTCTCATCATGGGATTACAGCAAATCAAATAAAAGTTTTTTTTTATTTGGTTATAAGATCAAAGATAGCTAATTAGGTATTGAAGAAGTTTTTATTTTTTATGACGTAATATCGCCAGATGATATATATAAATTATATCAGAGTAAAAGTGCATTTTTTATTATGTCTGAAAGTATTTTGTTTTAATTCATTCCAGTAAATTAATTATTTTTGAAATCTTTTTTTTGACATGCTCGCGCCCCCTTTGTAGGGTTATCACGCCCCCTCCCACAGTTTGAGAAGCGCTGTATTAGTGCATTCGACATGAGTCCTTACTTAGCCCTTCCAGACAGTGTTGCCAGATCGTGCGATTTTTCATGAATTTTGCTACTTTTGAAAACTTTTCGCTACTTTTTTATCCTATTGCTATTTCGCGAATTTTACGCTACTACACTTGATGGTCTCGCTACTTTTTGCTACTTTCAACCACTTATAAAAGTATTGGAACAAGTTTGAATAAATAACTTATTTTGGAACAATCACCAAAAAAAATTTGGTGACTTTAGTCGCCAATGAAAACATGGGGAAACTCGAAACGCTGAAGGAAGTAGATTTTGGATATGTCTTTTTGAATAAACACAAGCAAAAGTAAAATAATTTTTCCAGAATCTACAAAAGAAATCTATCAAAAATGCCATAATTTTCTCAAAACTTCATGTGAGCAACTTTTAAACCGAATCCCTTCAAATAATGTAACTTCAAATAATAATAATAATATAATTGTTCCCCTCATATTTTTTTTAATTCAAATCGTCCTTCTTTTTACAATACGCCTTTAGAATTAACAAACCTATCTAAATTGGATGTTGAGAATCAATGGAGAAAATTTTTTCACATACAGTTGAAAGATGTTTTTCATTCAGAATCTGAGCTTTATAAATGATGGGGCATTATTTTGGTGTCCCATTTTTATTATAAAAGACGCAGTTGAAAATCCGTTTTTAAGAAATTTAGCTACATTTGCGTTAAAGCTTGACAGCCTACTCATAAGTAATGCCACTGTGGAAAGGGTATTTTCGAGAGCGACGTCAACAAAGACAAACTAAGAAATCGAATGTGCCTTGAACTGTTGGATTCAATTCTCAGAATGAAAATAACTTTGGAAGAACGAGGGACTTACTGCGTTGAATTTATTTCATCATCACAAATGCTTCAATATAATTCAGAAGTTTGTACAAAAGACACAGCAGATCACGATATTGAGCAGGAAGAACTAAAATGTATTCTAAATAATTAAAGCATTTTAACATATTTTTTAAAACAGCTTTACAAAATTCCCAAAATTTAAAAAAAAAATTATATTTATGAATTGCAAGTGAAAATCGATTCGCTACTTTATGCTACTTCCCCTTTTCTTGCTACTTTGTTGCATAAGTTTCTGGTAACTCTGCTTCCAGATTTCCTTCAGTTGGCTGATCCTACATTTTGCAAAACAGGCCGTATCGAAGCATTGATAGAATGCCAATGGAACGCATTGATAGGATGCCAAATTCTAAAAAATGACGCATTTAAGATTAATTCATGAATGAATAAATGATAGTTTAAAAAACTAAAACACGCTTTTTTATTGTAGATCAAACTAAAAAATGAAAAAAATAAATTATAGTTTGAAAAAACTAAAAAACACACGCTTTTATGGTTAATCGAACTAAAATGTAAGAAATAATTCTTAATATAAGAATAAAATGATTAACGAGAAAATTAATGTCATTGTGGTAAAAGCGTGGGAAGGTGGGGGGGAGGGCTCTGTACTACATTTTTACCCAGCACTAGTAAGAAATTGTAACAATTGATATCGATCACCCCACGCTTTTACCTCAAGGACATTAATTTTCTGGTTAATCATTTTATTCTTATATTAAGAATTATTTTTTATATTTTAGTTCAATTAACCATAAAAGCATGTTTTTTATTATTTTTTTAACTAAAATTTATTATATTTTAATCGACATATATTTGTAAGCAGTTTTTCTTGCATTAAGTTCAAGAAGAATAAATATAGATGCAAGTACAAGATGACATAAACTTGTAGGCTATCATAATAATTTAAAAAAACAATCTCACTCCTTATTTAAAAAAAAATGTCGAAAAGTGTGATTGGGTATACATTTGTCTCATTGAACTTATTCTAAAATTAAATGTGCTCGCAAGCTATAGATAGGAAATTAGCACAATGAATAAATTGAATAAAACTTCCACAATTTTATGTAACTTATTATTTTTTTATAATAATGCAATCATTTTAAAAAGGTGCTGCCCTTCGGTATTCTCCGCTTCTCCAAAATGGCCCGCGATCAAAAACAAGTTGTCCACCCCTGTTGTAAAGAATTGGGCGTTTTTATGACATATTTTAGTTTTTTTTTTTGTCATGCCCTTCTATTTTTCACAATTCCTACTATTAGCTCACATTCTCTATTTATTTATTTATCTTGGTGGAATTTTCAATCGTTAATAAAATACTCGATTGTGCTGAAATTTTATATACATGATTATTTTGGTTGACAATACAGTAATTTAATTATAATTAATAAAAATTAATTGATTAAAACTAATTATTCAAAGAATTACACAAATACAGCCATGTTGGCATCATTTTGGGCGATTTGTGTCAAAACATGAAAAGGTTTTTTTCTCACATTTTAAAGCGCTCTTTTGAGCTGAAATTTTCTATACACTATTGTTTTGGGTAAAAATACGATAATTTAACTATAGTTAATTAAAATTAATTGACTGAAAATAATTATTTAAGGAATTACAGATACAGCCACGTTGGTTTCCTTTATAGCGACTTGGGTCAAAACTTGAAAAGATTTTTTTTTCTCACGTTTTAAAGCATTCAGTTGAACTGAAATTTTATATACACGATTGTTTTGGACGACAATACGATACTTTAATGATGATTAATAAAAATTAATAACCACTTAATGTTGTGATTCTGTCCTACGTATATACATAGTTATATTAATTGTAACTATTTAATAAAAAGTAGCTAAAATAAAATTTTTCTTTGTTGATCTAAGCAGGAATTGACTTAATTTTTTTTTATATCAGTTGTTTTTATTAAAAATTATTTTTCCTTATTTTAATAAGCCGATTTTTTTAATATAAATTAACCCAAATAATTTATAATTGACTTAACTTTTGCTTTTTTTCAAAATTTTTGCTAATTACAGAAGTTTGGGGTAAAAAATTTCATCCGTATAGTTATGAAAACTACCTTAAAATTTGGTGGCATAACGCGCGCCTATACTTTAAAGCTGCATTTTTAAATCTTTTAGTTGCCGTATAACTCGCCTCATCTTTTTTAAGTCAGAAACCTGAAATGTACATATGCAATGCTTTTATGTTTTGAAGTCATTTATTCGAGGTATTATATCCCAAGCTTCTGAAAAATACAATAGTATACTTCTAGAACTCTTTACAACTCTCTCTCTCTCTTTAACTTTAAGTTCATAAGGTGTATTATATAACACATTTCTTTTAAATAAACATTATTTAGAAGTGCGTAGAAGTATGATTTTTTAATGCTAATCTCTTTTTTATTTTATTTCTAAAGCAATCATTTTTATATCCGTAGGATAACGCACACCCGTAGATTTCAAACCTATTTTTTGTGAAAAACTGCGCGTTATACACAGGATTTTACGAATACTTATAGTTTTATTTTAGTTATTTATTTATTTACCATGTTCTCTTAATTTTGGTTAACACGCGATTCTGTGAGATCTCTGTTGCAATAAAACGTTGAACCACGAAAGACTTAAGTCTCCAAGGCTCTGGGTATTTTCATCACTTGACCAAGGATCTCCGAAGTCGTGGACCTTGGAACTAAATGGTTCAGGTAGTCGCGAGCAATTAGCCAGCATTTAATGCTTGGATTTGATTTCTGAAGTGAAAACTTCTTTAGACGCGTTTTGTTGAAGTGTGAATCTAAATAAAGCGTTAGGTTTGGTTTGAGTTACGCTCTGTCGGTTTTACTCGGCTCTAGTCGGCGACGCTCGCTCAGTTTTGAATTGAAAACTTTTTGGGCACATGTATTTCAGTAAAAATTTCATGCACACTTTTTCTCCTGAAGTTTTATTTTCTTTATTTAAATATTGCTGTCACGCAGTCCACTTCCACTCAACTCTAGGGAGTGAACGAGAGAAGAGGAGCGCAAGGGAAAATAATTGGATTTAAAAAAATTGTTCTTATGTAGGAGATCGAAGAAGAAACTAAACACATGGGATCTACTTTTTGACTCAGTAGAAAGAGCATGTAAGAAAAAAAAATGTGCCAAAAGAATTAAAATCCGAAATTTTAATGAAGTTAATTGGTGAGAAAGTAGCCTTACATAGTATACGTGTTATAAAAGGTATATAAACCGTACTTATGTATTATCACAACAATATTGGCGACATTATATGAAAGGAAGAACATGGTTGCCAATTCAGCGCGTAAAACACATGGGAAATCTAGGTTGTCGACTTAGCGAGTTTTCCTGAACGTTGTCATTGTTGTGATAGTACTTAAGTCACAAACACAGTGTTTCTCAAACTTTCAATACTTGCAACCCAATTTTCAATCATAATTTTCTTCGCGTCCTCCTCCCCCATCCAAACAATAACAATGTATTGAATTAATAATGATAATATACTTCGCTGTAAATCTACAATACGAATTTAATTACAAACCGTAGACACATTATCAAGATAAGTATTGCATTTTTTATATACAATTTTATATATGTCAAGCCCATGGAGTCACTGGTAATTGTTAGACTTGTTCTTAGCTTGGTATTGTTAAATGAATTACCAAATGCACTGTGTTGTTCTGATGCATTTATAAATATATCATATTGGTGTAAATGCGCATTTTATTTTTTTTATTATGTTAGAATGTATTTTGTTTTGCTTCCTTTCAAAAAATTAATAATATTTTTAAATAACGTTTTATTTTCGAAGTTTTGATATTCTCGCGCGCCCCTCGTTGGTTTATCACGCCCCCAAGGAGGGAGGGTCTCACAGTTTGAGAAACGCTGACTAAAGTACCACATAAACATATATCTTAAATAAATATAATCTACATAAATAATTTACATATAAATATTTTTAAATAATTAGACTAATTGACATTTAAATGGTGTATAATATTTTAATATATAAGAATGGAACCAATTCAAACATTTTGCTTTACAAAAAAGGATGAAATAAACAAATCCAGCAATGACTGGGCACGAAACAGGGAACTACTTAACGCCTGCATGCAAAAATGTCTAGAAAGAAAACGCAGTACATCCGAACTAGAGGATTCTCTTGCCCAGAATAAAGTAGAAGTTTTCCCTTCTATCGTGTGGTCATAAGCACGCACACAAACTTTTTATTAACGTAGTACTCTAACGCAACGCCAGAGTGTTATGGTCTCGGTCTGGAGCTTTATGACCACAGATCTCTTAATTTTGAATCTTGGTCAAGTGTCAAGGATGACACCTATAAGCTGGCACTTTACTGTCCAAGCACATGCCACGTAGAGGGGCTGATGAATGTTAAGAAGCCCAAAGTCATCCCGTTTGCTAGGTGTGGAAGTTTGTCACGTGAGATGTTAGTTTGTGTATTGTCTTTGTCACTTGACTTTGGTTCAAAATAACAAGGTTCATCCACAATAGTCTTATTGTTTCTAAATATGATGTTAATAAACAATAATTGAAATTACAAATAATTGCCGATAACGTCTTGTGTAACTCGATATTAAACAAATCGACAAATCAATGTTGTTGTTGTTGTCGTGTCCTTCCCATTTGGAAGGAATGAAAGTTGCCAGAGCCTGAGACAGGTTGGACTTCTTTACGATAGATGGCAACACCATCTATCTCCACCTCCACAATTAAGGCATGAAACTGGAGGGGAGGGAAATAAAAGACAAATCAATATATAGTTATATTAACATTTTCAGACCTTAAATATTTATAAATTAAGATCATGAAATTTGCAATGTGTGTGTGATGCCATTTTTATTTATCTAAAGATGTATAAATACTTTAATTTTAAGAAACATGTACCACGATGAATTATGCAATACAGTGTTTTGAAAATAAATTATTACCTTTTAGCTAAAAAAATTTTATGACGTTTAAACTGTTATAATAAAAAAAGAGTCTAAAATATTCAATGGAAGTAAAGGCATTTAGAAAATTTGATAAAGATATCAGAATCGTGATTCAATTCCTGATGACTAAGAGTAGCATTCATCCCAAACAGGTGTTCAATCGCTCTCTGAAGTAAAGTTCTTCATTAAAATTCATCTCCAAATAAAGATTTCTTAAATTTCATTGCATAAAATATACGGAGACTTTGTTATTTAAGAAAAGAAAAACAGTTTATTAGTCTCCGGTGTAAGAAAAACATTTTCAAAGGCTTTCTTTTACCATGATAGAAAGGGGAATTTTAAGTACAAAAAGTCGTTTTTGACTCAGGCCTTCATAAAGATGCTTTCACAACGAATTTATTCTTTAAAAAAATATATCTGAAAGACTTGTACGATGTGCGTGGTATCTGAGTGAGTGAGTATTTTATCAACATCGCACTGTAAAGCAACACACAGGGCTGTTTGGCTATGGACCTTGTAATTTTGAAAAGACGACAGCTCGGCTGGCACTCCACTCTCCGAGCTATCCCACCTACGGGAGGAATTTGATGCTTCGAGAAATTTAACTAGCATCAGCTCCTCTACACAGTTGATCTGTAGTGGAACTGAGGTTCGAAATCATGATACGCTGGCCACGAGCTCGAGACCATAACCACTAGGCTACCCACGCGCGGTACCGAAATGGTCATGGCAGCGAATTCGGGGTTGACGATGTTTAAGTCAAGATCAGGGACGTCTTAAGGCATGGGCAAACTGGACCTGGACCTCGGGGGTTGGGGGGTCCTCGTCCAATTCACGACTCTTAAAAAATCATATAATCCGAATAATATTAATTATCAAATGTTATCCCCGGGCGTATTCTGAGAAACTGAGGATTTCGAGCTGTATGACAACTGCCAACTATGGCCCATGTGATGACCGTCGTCCATGTCTAGGTTTAGGCTTACCACACCATCATATACCAGTGGCGAAACGAAGAATACTGGGGCCCCTGCAAAATCAGGTTTTGGGCCCTAAGCCCAAATGGGTACTCGGCTTTGGGCCCCCTAGAGCATCTGCCCCTTCCCTCGCAATGCGGGGGTGTACGGTACACCACTGCTATATACATAAATTACTTATTTAGTTTGGAGTCGATCGAGCCTTCTGTTGCAGTGTTTGAGAGATTGTGAGACCACATTAGATCTCCGTTCTTCCTCGTAATTTTCAACCATAGTCACATGACGAGATCGGTACTTGAGTCAACACTCTACATTTGGGCAACGTCACCGCTTTGAGCCCTTTCAGATTTAACGTATCAGCTCCTCTTACTAATGGGTCTTCAATAGATTTGATTTGATTTTTATTTACGTCGCATTCTGAAGCAACATGCGGGCTTTTGGCGTCGTAATTTTGAACCGTGGCTAAGTGATGAGGACGACACTTGACCTGGCACCCCTCTTTAAGCTTCGACACCATCCCAAATGCAGAACTTAGAGCCTGGACAGATTTAAAACGCATCAGTGCTCTACAGTGGCACTGGGTTTCGAAGCCGCGACTCGACAACGGCGGCTACAAGCACGTGACCATGACTGATCGGCAACCATGGCCAAGGGTCCAATAGAATCAGGTTTCGAAAACATGATTTGATTACAACGTCGGTAAAACAAACTCGTTGGTGTGACCACTTGGCATCTCGCAGCCGAGAAAGGAGGGAACATTAAAATTATCTTGTAGCTTGGGGTGCAATCTTTCAGTGTTCATTAACTAAGTACGGCTTACGACATTCGTTGTCAATATCTCACCAGATAGCGTTAAAATGAATTTGAATTGATGTGTTAGTCAACCGGCATTTGATTTGAAAAAACTATCGGTAAGAATGGATCTTTGGGCGTTATCTAAGATTTTTCACAGGTAAAGCTTAAAATTCATACAACCGATGGTGTATTATTTAAATATAAGTAAATTTCTAATTTGATTTTGGTACATTTAAGAACTCTGAAGTAAATTTAGTCAAAATTATTTCGATTGCTTTTAAAAGTGGGAGTATTGCATAGATTTAATACCATAAATTATGTAATTATTTTGTAAAAAATATGCTAGAAAACCTTGAAAGTTGTACGTGTAACTTTCAAATCGCTTTAATAAGGCTTAAAAAAATTTCTGACGAAATAGTATTTAAAGTGTTTCTTCAGGATATGTGGATAATTTTTGCAAAAGTTAAGCGAATATATATGATAGTTTTAAAGGGAAGGGAGAAGTTAAATAAAATTCTAAAATTGATGCGTAATAATAAGTATTTACTTATATTTATAGTCACTGGCGTAGCTAGTTCAAAGCGGGCCCTGTATCCAAATTCCTGCGAGGCCCATTTTTTTTATGTGAGAACTCGAGTGGGACTTAGGGCAATGTAGCTTGGGGACCCCGTATCATTGATACGGCAGTAGCAATGCGTCCCTGGTTTTAGTGTAATAATTATTAGAAACATCTACTTCAGAAAACATGTCTCGATTTAAAATAATCTTAACACTTAAACGTATTTCGAAACAAATAGAAAATGTACATTAAACTGGATTTAATTGTATTCACATAAATTTACATATGTCGTTTAGAGATTATATAACGAAAAAAAATTTTTTCTTATGGAGATTTTTTTTCAAATTTAAGAATATTATTTTTCAAAAATCTGTGCACACCACAATAATAAATTGATTCTGTGTTTATTTTTTTATTTTTCTTGCGAATTTTTACATTTTTAAAATTATACTTGAAAGCGTCTTTTATGCATGAATTGTGGGGCAAAACGATTTTTCATTCAAGCTGCAAATGCAGTTGGCGCTCTTTTCAACTTTTAAAATTCAAGTGCAGTAACAAATAATAAACAAAGTTGCAATCACACAAAGTACACTGAGGAAACGACGACCTAATAACGCTTCAAAGAACTGACAGTAAAATTCTGAACGCGGGAAAACTCTTAAACATTTACCTTTATGCCTCGAAGAAAAATTCGAAAGAGCGACCTCATCGCAAAATGGGGTCGAATCACGTGGTCTGCTGACGACACCGAATGAAGCAGAGCAGGTATTTTGTGTTTAAGCGCAAAAGTCATCGTTTTCTTCTGTTTCGATCTGACAAATCGCTACAGGCTTATGATTGGGAGATTTCATCTTCAAGGTCGTCAGCGTTACTTATTATTGGCGAATTTTCACACTTGCAGTCGTGATATTGTTAATTCTGCATAAATAGAACGTTCCAATCTGCTTGCCTTCCTTTTAATTTATCGATTTATTGGGTGGTAGTTCCGGTTATTAATATCAAATGGATTTATGCCTCTTGCATGCTGATGTTCCGACCGTGGCCGTCGACCAGAGACGGGCCAGCTGGTAAGAACGTGTTTTGATTTATTGAAATGAGAACAATATACAAATGAAAACAAACGATTTTTATCATAGAATAAAATTCTTGACTTCTGACAATGGAAATCGATATCGTTTGCTTACAATTCTTCCGTTTTTTTGAGATTAAAATTTTTATATTTGCTTAAAATTTTATTTTATTTTTCTTCCATACGGTAATGACTAAGTATTAATTAATTTTTAATTCGAAATAAGTTAATTGGTATTTGTAATACAATTAAAAATATATATAAATGTTGACTGAATTTTTTCTGTTATTTTGATCGTAGTTCTGTTCAAGTTCTAAGCGCAACAAGTTTTTTTTAAATGTGGTTGCAGTTAAGCATATCACCGTCAAAATGTGAACGCAATTTTATGTTCTTGATCACTAAAGTATTTATTAATCATTCTGCGCTATCTGTTATTATCTTTAAAAAATAATGGAAATTATTGGCATCATCGTTTAAAAGAATTTCATTTCAGAAAAAAATATTTTATTTGCGTATTATTAAGAAACCATTTTTTAATATTTATTACTTGTCATATTTGTGTATTAGACTGAAATTTAATTATTCTGATAAAAAATATTTTTGGGATAGTTTTTATATTCTTTTGATTTTTTTCAAAAGTTTAAATATATATCAATAATAAATGAGCAATGTCGTAAATAAGTCCTAAATCTTAGATGCTAATTTCACATATCATAAAAGGCTTAGAATGTGATTTTTATAAATCTTGATTGTGTATAAACATTCAAATTATTATATTTGGTATTCAGATTTCATTTATACCTCATTTGTAAAAAATATTCTTATGTAATTCTCATTTGTGAATTTTGAAATGGTGCACTTAGTTATCAGTTGTCGATGTTTAAGTTAAATATGAAAGATCATCATTTTAAGAATGAAATTATTTCAAATTCATTTCAATTGCACAGAAATTATACTTTAAAATTTTTGAACTAAACATCATTATACGATTAAAATAAATGTCTTTCTGTTGTTCTGTTCTTGATACTCATGGGTATCTGTTGACATTAATATTTCTTTACATGACTATAATGTTATCTGTTTTCTTTTCTGGAATTCCATTCATTACTTCAATAAAATATGAATTTACTAAATTAATCAAACGTCCAGCACACTTAAAGATACTGTGCAATGTGATATCACAATTACAGGTATTTGCAAACATTAAAAAGATAAAAGCTTTTTTAACTGAATATTGCTTACTATATCTCCTTATCTCGAAATATGATGATTAGCTAGAAAAAGCCTGTTTCCCTAAGACTTTGAAAGATAATTTATCATTTACGAATTCCAATTGCTGGACATTTCTTGGAAAGTTCTCAAGACAGCAAATTTTTGTCATAACTCTAAAGCAGCGGTTTCTAAACTTTCAATCGCCGTGGTTGAACACCCCTCCCTGACTTCCAACACATGGCTTCGTGATTTTTAAAGTTCCTCAATAATCCCAAGATTGCATCTGCAACTTGTATGGACATTTTTTAAAAACTTTTTTATATTTAAGAAAGTGAACATCTAATTAAAAACATTACAAAATATTAATTTCAAATAAATGTACTGCATTAATAAAAAAATTTTAATGAGAAGGATTTTGCTGCATTTCTTCTACGAGTTCTGAGGGGGGATGCAATTCTTATCGTATTGTTGCGCTATGAATTTAGTTCTTAATCTTTGTACATGTGTTTACAATTTTTTAAGCATAATACGTTGTAGTAATGGCTATATAGTTGCAAATCATTAAAATACTGAATTACTATTCTTGATCGAAATTTAAGTTCTAGTACAGTTTTTTCCATTGCCACAATTTGGTGATCTAGTTCAGGATTCTTCAATTTTTTCAGGTTCTTTCAATTTTTCCATAAGACTTTTCAGTCTGTAAAAAAGGGATATTTTAACATTAAATGATATCTTTGTGGGCGACAGTTTAAGAACTGCTGCACTGAAGAATTTCACAATTATAAAACATGCATAATTTTCTTCACCCGAAATATTTTCTCTTAAAAAGAATCAAAGGATGGAATAAATCCAGATTCCATTTTTTTTTAATTCGAACCATCATTTATTGTACAACAAGGAGCTTTCTTATGGAATCCTTGAATTTTTGAGGAAGAAAGAATCAAGGGGTAAATAAATTCTGAATTGGAATTCGTTCTTCATGCCATAGAACTTGGCACCGCTTTACGCATTCTGTGTAAAAATGCAGAATAGTAAGGTGACCATTTTTTTTTACAATGAAAAGGAGGACGCAAAATTTAAGAAAAAATGACAACTTAAATATATGAAATGTTTTATTAATTCAAACAAAAATACGCTAATTACGCTTACATTCTTTTTAATTATTATCTTAAACGAGTATTTTTCCATTGAATGATTTTTTTGTCAACATATCATTTTCTAATATATCGGAAAGTTAAAGCAAAAAATATCCTTCATTTTGAATTTTACGGTAAGCACTGTAGCTAAAATATTAGCATTCAATTTTGATTTCTCACTAGTCACTTCACAAAATTCATTACCAACTGAAAAGATCTTTCAACCGCTGCATTAGTTCCAGGGTAGCACAACGTAAATTCAACAAGAATAATTACATTTTCATATGGAATGTGTTCATTTTTGAAATGGTTTAAGTAATTTCACTCATCTTTTACCAATTTCTCAGCATGTTGATTTTCCAATTGTTCTAATTTATTAGAATTTAAATATACACATTCAGTCTTCTTTCTACTTCAAACAGACAATTGTCATTGATTTTAATATCGGGTATTTCTTTCGATAAAAACAACGTAATTTTCTATATCTGCCCAATTTACTTGCGACAAAGTCAAAAAATACCATTGAAAACTGTTATTTCCTGTGATATTTGTTTCAAACCATTCTTCGGCATTTTGGAAACATGTTTGATTCATCTCTGAATACAGAGATTAACAGATCAGTTTTAAAATATTGAAAAGGAGGACACTTTTCGAGGAAGGACAGAACCTTTAAAAGGAGGAGTGTCCTCCCTAAAGGACTGTTGGTCACCTTAAGAATAGCACATATACTTCCCTTGTAGGGATGCCCGTTAGATTACTCAGGCCTCAAAGTTCTCACATTGGCGTAATGGGGAAGTTAGGAGAATAAGGTGCCAGCTTAGATATCCTTCTTATAACTTGACCTAAGTTCAGAATTACGAAATCCGCTCTCATCAATAGGCCTACAGCAGAATTTCTTCACAATTAGTTTTCTTTCACAATTTAATTTGATCAGAAATATTGAGGAGGATCTAAAATACTTGAAATTCTAGGGCCTCTCTCCCAAGAAAAGGACTTGATCACTAGACTGCGTATCGTTGATAAAAAGCGAAGCATTTGTAATGGATGAAAACGTGAAATCATAGAAAGAAAACAATTTTATGAAGGAATGTATAGATATGTATAGCAAAATATTTATTGTGATCTTTATTGTTAGAATAACTATATTTATACTATGTTATGAATATTTTTATTGTTTGAGTATACGCATCTATTTCAATTAATTGGGTACTAGTGAGTTTGAAACTCAGTATGTGGTATTAGATTGTGACGTAGATTAAATATAACAGGATGAACTGTTACTTTCATAACACGCGCACACATTCGAATTTACGAAATTTGTCTGGTATTTCGTAGTGCATCGCTAATGCAAAAGTAAAATTACTTCATTGATGTTCTTAGTCTTTTTCTAAATGAATTTTATCCTCCACGAAAAAAAAGTAAAATATGAAGAGCAATTGTGATCACATATTTTTCAAAGGAAAGAATATTTGTGATCTAATTACATTCGAAATAACAATAAAGTAAATCTTAATTTAATTTTAAAGCAAAAAATATCGCAAATACAAAAATTTAAAAGGAAAAAAAATCGATTCAAATTAAATCGCTTTTTAAAGCGTGCCACTATTTTTTAGTGACAATCCGATGGCTTTTAGAGACTATTTGGCATAGATTATCTCTTGAAATATTTGTAGATAACCGCAACTATTCCGTCAGTTTTTAAATCGCCGTTGGTAATATGCTACAAAAATAACAAATCCCACGCCCTTGATTTTAAAGTTTCTCCCGCGTTTTACTGAGCTTTGCATTTGGATTTCTCCTCGCTTTTTGATACCTATCTGATCAGTGGATATTGACCCTCCTAAAAAACAAAATCACGGAATTTCAGGAATCTTCAGCCTGTTTTTCATTTTCTTTTGGAAAGCAGTGGTGCGTGAAGACCTCTTGTATTGGGGTTATAGTCTAAAAAACACGTAGACGAAAATGCTGAAGAGTAATCTTTATGGCAAAAATTAGAGCTGTTCGTCTACAAGGAGAGTGGTGCACACCATAGCTGCATAAACCCCTTGTGTGCCCATTATTGCAAAATCAAATCTATTCCAGAATGTAACTTTTCATAATGAATGTTTTTCTTTTCTTATTTCGAACATGGTGGCCTGCCTTTTGTAATTAGCAACAAACTGTCTCTGGATTGCACAACTTCCAAAATTGTTCTCTGCTTAAGTTTTTTTTTTTACTTTGGAGCACTAGTATTTGTATTCTTCACTTTTCTCACTATATAATCAGACTCTCAAAATTAAATATGCGCTCATGTATTCCAGTACTTCCCTCGCAACGTGAAATTTTTACAATAAATTTAGCCAAGTTGTAAATATTTAAACTTAATGTAAAGAAAGTTAAAGTATAATGTGACTGCTTGCGAGTTTTGATGGACATCACTTTATAATAACCAATTTTATTACTTCTATCATTGATTATCCTATTATAACACTATGGACGCAGAGCTTGCTCTTCCAACTATACTTGTTTTCTCTCTTTAACGATTTATAGCAATTGTTACGCTTCATCAGAAGTTGTTCATTTCAACATGCTCTTTTTCTATCTGACTCATCTTTATTTACGAGATACAGTTCAATAACTTTTGAGAAAATGAGCTTAGAAGTATTTTCTTGTATTATCTATATAGTGTACAAATTTCATTAGTTTCATTGATTATGGCTAAAATTTTTTCTTACTAATACTTGAGTCTTCATACTTATTTTTTTTTAGCTTGAATGTAAATATTGACAAAATCATGATTGTTCTGAATTTTTTTTCAAAACATGTAATTTACGTGTCAATTTCTATGCTACATTCAACTTATTTTTAAAAATTATGTTACTCATTAAGTTTTAACTATTCTTGAACAGCTTGATTAGATTTATGATTAGTTTTGGGTAAGCACCACTCGGTAGCCGAGTGGTATAGGTATCGGACCGTGGCTTGCCTTGTCGCGAGTTCGAGCCCTGTACCACTGAAGACCCGCCGTGTAGGGCAGCGATGCACGTTAAATCGCGAGAGCTGAAACGTCCTCCGTTGGTGTGGTGTGGTAGTTGGGAGGGGTGCCAGCTCGGTGTTGTCCAGTCCGACCATGGTTCGAAATTACGTGGTCCGTCGCCAAAACCCTCGTGTAAAGCTGAACAGTGCGCGTTAATATTAATCAATCAATCCCAAAGGTGTGGTGGGGTAGTTAGGAGAGGGTGCCAGCTCAGGTGTCGTCCGTCATTTACCATGGTTCAAAAAACGTGGTCCGTCGCCAAAAGCCCTCGTGTAGCTGAACAGTGCGACGTTAATATTCAATCAATCAATCAATATAGATATGTACGATGGGACGGCTGGGATGGTACTTCCGCTCAGTATGAAGGAACTCGTAGAAGTGATAAGTTGTAGGGGGCGCGACAAGCGACAATAGCGGAAGTGTACAAGGTACCAACAAAAAGCAAATAGAAAATTTTTTTATTAGACTTAAATATTTTATACTTTTATAAAAAAAAAAATTAATGTATCTTGCGTATTCTAAAATTGTAGGAAAATCGAATTTAATGTACCATATTTCAAAAGTCAACAAAGGTATTTAATGCAACACTGTAGTAAAAATCAATCCTCTCTCTTGATTTATATTAAATTTGTCTTTTATCTTTTTCTTACGTATATACCATAAAATCCGGCCCAAAGCTTGACTGACGCTAAGTACGTATTTGGGCTTGGGACCCAAAACCTGAGTTTACAGGGGGCTGATATTCTTCGTGGCGTCACTGCTTACTATAAATTCAACTGTGAACATAATAAATATTTGCTGCAAATAGATCACTTTTTTTTTGCATTAAATATTTTTCTAATATAAGTATTTTCCAGTGTTTTCTCTACTTTGTGGTTGCGTCTTTTGTTATAATTTTGTTACATTGCACATCTTCCTCACCCTCCACCTATAAGCGCGACTTAAGGAAAAGAAGTTTTCATTTCGTAACCTTCAAAGTCAGAAATACTCTATTGAACAAGATTATGATACAGTAATTCAATAATAATAATCGTAAAGACAGTTGTGTTTAAACAGCTGAGTAATTTTTCTCCTTTTAATAGTGGTTAGAAGTTGATATCACGGTCATAAATTGCATAAATGTTCTGCTTTATGTATAAAAAAATATCCTGTGCACTCCTAGAATTTTTCTACAACTTCAAAATTGTTCCCCCACTGTTCTTTGTACTTTGACCCACTCAAATAGTTACTTGCGTAGAGTCAATGCATCATTTTCTGTAAATTAACATTTTGGGTTTATTCTATGTCGGGGATGGCGAACCTTTTTGAGAAGTGGGTAAAATTTTGTTCATATTTTCTTTTTAGTACTTGCTCGTGGGTCTCACTAATGCCCATTTGCACCAGAGTTAAATTTTAAAATTTTTAAGTATTTTTAAATCTAAACGTCTTTAAAATTCAACTGGCTAAACGGGTAAAAATGGGCGTGGTTTGACGATTTAAAAATTCACCACTGGTGCAGTCGATCCAAAAATGTCTAGTATCGAGAATAACAGACATACGCCTCACAAAGTGAAACAGAAACAGGGGACGATACAAGTGCTATGGAAGTCTCTTTCTACAAACGTAACTAAACATAACCTTGCAAAAAAAGTGCATTTTATTCATAGAAAGTACTTTAAATATATTTATTTGCTTTGGTTTGATTTTTTTTTCAACAAACAGAATGTGAGTAAAGGTATACACGTTATTTGATATTTTGTAAACACTTTTGCTTTATTTCTAATACTACATGCTTTCATACACATTTGTTGTCTTTTGCGTAACTTTAGAACTGAAATTATCAAACTGAAGGTTATAGACAGCATTTAAATCGCTTTTGTGTCAATGCAGTGCTTGAAAAAAATACAAATAGAATATAAATAATCCACACAAATTAGAAAATCTAAATATACCCGCGTAAACAAACAAGTGGTTGACTAGCAATCGTGGGTAAGTTAAAAAGCTTGCGTGGGTCAGTGTCTAACCCACGGGTCAGCGTTTCGCCTTCACTGTTCTATATCAAGGGATAGAGGAGATATATGGATTTTGCTCTTCAAATGTAATCCTTTCCTGTATTGTTTTTTTTAAATTGCATTAATTTTTGTGTGAAGTTTCGTTATTGATGCACATCCCATTTGATTCAATATTTTACTTTTCATGCTTTGAAGATTCTCTTTAGTATGCAGAATGGTCGCGGTTGCCGAATGGTCAAGGCGGTGAACTCGTGATTGACATTGTCGAATCGTGCTGCTACTGAAGACACGCCGAGTAGAGAGGCTCCAAGTCCTCACGGAAAAGAGATGGCTATTGCTGAAAGAAATGTTATCGTAGATCTTTGGGAAAAGGGGGAAATTTCATAGAACAATTAGTGAAATTGTTAATGGGAGACATTCATTGATTCAAGACGTGACTGGAAACTACAAATCAACTGAACTTTCAACGTCCAAGCCAAGATCCAGCTGCCCGTCTCTGTCACCTCGACAATCCTGCTTTGTAATATGCTCTGTAAAAGTAAATCCTAGTCCACCAGCTTCACAAATCGCTAAAAGTGTTGCTTATTTTCCAAAAAAGTGAGTTATCACAATTCGCTGGCGTAGCTAGTTCCGAGTGGGTCCTCTATAAAAAATTCCTTCAGGGCCCTTTTTTAGATACGTAATCCCCGTTATAGTGAGGGCTGTAGTTACACATACGGAGGCTTCTGTATCTTGAGGGGGCCCAGTATCATTGATACCGTGGTAGCTACGCCCCTGTCACAATTCGGAAATAACTGAAAAAACTGCGAAAGTGCTGAAAAAGTGAAGAGCAGCACTTAAGAATCTATTCGTCCTTCGAGTGAACAGAGCTGAGAGAAGAGCTTCTGTGACAAAGAACACTGAAATAAGACAAGATTTTTGGAAATGATAATATGCATTCAGATGAAAGTACATTTTGTATTTTCGGCATCAAAAGACGAAGGTATGTCTGTAGGAAACCCTGTGCGAAGCTAAAGAAAGATAATCTTTTTTATTTTTTATTGTTAAGGTATGAAGAGGCGGCTTTATGGTTTGGGATTGTATCGGAAGCAGTGGAGCTGGTAATCTAGAATTTAGTGAATCAACAATGAACAAAATTAACTACTTAAACATATTTTAGAGAAATCGTAAGGAAAATACTGAGACGCTTGGCGTGAATATTTACTTTCAGCTGGACAACGAGCCCAAGCATATGGCTTGTCTGCTCTGTGCCAAACGAATTCCGTTCACAGTTCCAGTCTTCAGACCAAAATCCAATAGAGTATTTATGGATTTACTCGAGAAGAGAATCGGGGAGCATGTAATAACATCCAAATAAATGCTCATGGTAGAGTAGAACAAAATACTCACATAAGAGACATCTGAGCTAGTTGAATCCATGCCAGATAGATTAAAAGAGGTTATAAAAAGGTGATGCTATATAAGGAATTTAGTTATAAACCATTATCGTAAAGTTGTGTGTTTTTCAGTGTACGCAGAATTTTGATGCACAAGATTTGTGATGTTTTTAAGTTATGAATAATTGTATTATTTTATGTAACGGACCAGGTGATTTTTTGTACTATTTGAATTTTTGACGCGTTAGAATTATTGGTTCAGAAAGACTCCATTTCCTTACTAATCGTTTCTTGAACATGGAAGATGACGGTCTGTACGCAGAGATTGAACGGTAAGTGTAAGAAAGTGTGTGTATATTTTTTCGCGTATATATACTTGCATGAAACCGAAAAGTGTGTTTTGTTCGTACTGTTGACTAATTTGTTTTAGTTGTTTATATGATCAACATGTAGTGGTTCTGCAATATTAAAGTGATCAATTTTCTTACAATGAAAAAGGACAAAGAATTTAAGAAAAATTTACAACATAAATATATGAAACATTTTTTTAACTCAAACAAAAATACACTAATTACACTTAGATCCCTTTTAGTTATTTAAATTAGCATTCTTCCATTGAATGAATTTTTTGTGGTCAATATATCATTTTCTAATTTATCGGAAATTTCGTGGCAAGAAATATCCTTCATATTGAATTTTACGGTAAGTGCAGCAGCTAAAGTATCTACATTCAATCTTGACTTCTCGTCCAAAAATATTAACCAATTGAAAAAACTATTTCAACTACTGCATTAGTTTGTAGGCAGCACAACGTAAATTCAACAAGAATAACTAAATTTTCATATGAAATGTGTTCATTTTTGAAATTGTTAAATACTTCCACTCATATTTTGTCAATTTCAACATGTTGATTTCCACATTGTTCAAATTTATCAGAATTTAAATACAACCTCTAACAATAAAGTTCGGTGAATAGTCTTGTAACATTAACGTAGATGAAATATTAACGAAAGTTACTTTACTGTCCTTTTCGAAATAATCACCTCCCATAACTTTGAACCACTGGGATCTGCTGTACATGTCGTGGAAACTTTGCAAGAAGTCTTTGGGGTGGAGTTCAAAAGCCTCGTCACATTTCTTTGGATGTCAGGAATTTATCAAATCTCTTTAAATACAAAGCGAATTTGTCGTGGGAATAGGAAAAAGTGTGAAGGATTGAGATCTAGTGAGTATAGTGGCTGTTCAACACCAAAAACTGTGTGACGATATTGGCTGTGTAAGGGTGAGCATTGTCGTGAACAAAAAACGTGAACTTTGTTGCGCGTACCTGTTCTCAGTTAAGAACCAACGCACTAAACAAGCAGTTTGTAAAACAAGTCTTACACGGAACACAAACAACGCTCACCTGAACAACGGTGAGGGCAGAGGGTCAACAACTGCCGTAACGTCATGTGTAACGTTTTGTTTCACCAATGTTACCTGATCGACCTTTCTGACTTCATTCACCGTACTTTATTGTCATAAGGTTGTATATACATCCAGTAATCTAATTTCTTCAAACACTCGCGTAACAGTTTGGAGTGTCATCTCGGAATAGAGATTAACAGATAAGTTTTAAAATATTGAATGGGAGCACATGTAGGAGGACACTTTTTTTAGGAAGGATAGAACTTATAAAAAGACTGTCCTCCCTAAAGGAGGACGATTGGTCAACTTAGTTTTATATTCAAATGATTATTGAAATAATAACCAAATATAATGATTAATTTTAAACCTGTTATCAGTGTTTGAAAAAATTGTATTAATCTATAATTTTAAATTTTGGTTATAATATGCGAAGTCGAACTCATGGCCGCCGTAGTTTAGAAGTCAGGTAGCGAACTCGTAGCTGGCATGTTATGAGTTTCAGCCTTGTACCGCTGAAGACCCGTCGTACAGAGGGACCCGATGCTCGTTAAATATGTGGAGGCGCATACGTCTTCCTATTGGTGTGGTGGGGAAGTTAGGAGAGGGTGGTGCCAGCTTAAGTGTCGTCCTCATCCCTTGACCATAGTTGATGACTTAGAGGTCCGTCGCCAAAAGCCCTCGAGTTGCTGAATAGTTCCCTCATTAATTACAGTGAAATTCGTTGAATGCTCTCATTGAAGAGAAACGCAAGGCCATAAGGTGATGTTGTAGACAAAAATTCCCGCTTTAGTTTTTTTTGACCTACTGATTTGAAAGAAAAAGGCAATACAGTTTTATTTGGAACTACACTGGTGTGCAAAACTTAAGCAACAGGTGGGTTTATTGCCATAACTTCACGAAAAATCATCTGAGAGACATGAAATTCTGAAATGAGGGAGAGTATTATGTACGCAAAGGATGATGAAAGCATCGGCGCTGAAAAGGAATACAACGCATATGGTATGGAATCAAACAAAAACAAGCTTTTTGTGAAACGCATAGTATCGTGACTCATGATTGTCTATCCAACAGGAAGAACAACAAGCAGATGTTCCTTAATAAGGTATATGCCCTCCCTGACTACAATGGTTGCTTCACACCGTCTCGCGTACTCAGAACCAGCTGGTTACGACATTTCTGAGGTAGAGTGCTCATTCCTCAATCAACATCTGTTTGAGTTGTTGGTTGTTCTCCGATGATGTAAGCGTGTGTGTGGCAATACGTCTCCCAAAAGCATCCCACACTTGTTCGATGGGATTTAAATCTGGGGAGCACGTTGGCCAATCCATTCGAGTGATATCTTCACTTTCCAGCAGCTCAACAGCAAGAGTGCGATGTGGCCGTGCATTGTCATCCATAAAATGAAGTCTGGGCCATGCACCTCGGAAAAGACGCACATGGGGAAGAAGTACCTCCTCACAATAGCGATCCCCGGTTACAGACCCTCTGTTGAAAATGTGAAGCTCAGTTCGCCCGTTCAGCATAATGCCTCCCCAGACAAGAACTCCAGGACCACCGTAACGGTGTCTTCCTTGTTACTGGGATAAAACCGGTCCCGACTCTCTCCAAATCAAAACGCGTTGAGAATCGCTTCTGGTACTGAACCGACTCTCATCCGTAAAGAGGACACGACTCCATTGATCAGTTGTCCAGTTTTTGTGCTCTCTGGCTCACTGTAAACGGTGGCTTCGGTGGCCAACTTTCAACGGGAGGCAGCGTTCAAGACGGCGGGCGAACAGGCCCCCTTTGTGAAGGCGTCTGGCCACAGTAAACCGCGACATTTGTCGACCCGTTGCTGTACAGAGTTTCTGAGCAATGGAGCTTGGTGACTGCTGTCGACCTTTTTTCGCCTGCAGGATGATATATCGGTCATCCCCTGCAGTTGTCGTCCTCGGGCGGCCACCACCAACCTTTCTAACAGCTGTACCTGTGGTTTGGAACGCTTTCCAAACGCGCGAAACGACACTTTTGTTGATTCCGAACTCTGCAGCTACACTGGTGACAGTACGCTACTTCTCCAGCTTTCCGATCATTCTTCTACGCGTGAAGTCGTCCAGGTGATTTCTTCTAGCCATACTTCACGAACTGACTCACTGGCACTTGCAGCGAATATGTTGAATTGCGTCTCCGTCCTTCATTTTATTCTACTGTTGAGCTGTGCGCTCCGACATCACGCGTTTTGCGTACGCTCACGTCGCTTCTGACGTTTTGTTCCTGATATTTGCATACGCATGACGTTTCTACAGACTTACGTGTTCACTGTACTGATCTCCAGACCTCCTTTTCTGCAATTTCATGGCTATCTGCTAAATTTTTACATTGTTGCTTAAGTTTTGCACACCAGTGTAGTTTGATATCACGGGGCACACACACGCCAAGTTGTTTATTTTCACCAAGATGGGCGATAACGTTACAATATGGTTACCTTGATATTTTTGCAGTTTTTGGAATATTGCAAGTCTTCAGTACTTTTTAATTGATATTCATTCTAAATTTCCATGTATATTATGTAATTATTTTATTAATAATTTAATATAAAAATACAATTATTATTACTATATGTAATCACAATATTCGTTATTTATAATTGCTTTATTATATTTATAAATATTATTACATGTTATTTATTTATAATTGTTCTTTATTTATAATTATTATTGTTATTCATTTAGAATTATTATGTTATTTATTTATAATTTTACGTTATATATGATTATTCTAAAGTGTATAATTTTTATAATATATTACAATACGATGATTATTCTTTTTTATAATTACTATTAAATTATATATAATAATTATTAAGTCATACTATATGAATATTATACATGATTACTATATTGTAGTATAAGATTATTATATACTGCATAATATTATTAGTACATGTTACTTTTATTATATTATATTGTTATTCATCATTTATTGATTGGTCTTGGTTATTCTTAATCTCTTTCTATATTCATTTTTTTAAAAAATATATTTCATTGTATTTCTAAACAATTCTTTAAAATTATCTTCCTGACGATTTGATACCGCTAGTCCTCTATTTTGGATTCCATTCCAGCGACAACAAACGCTGCTTGGCGGGGATTCCTTTTTTGCGACAAGCAGCGCTTTGCGCCTTGCCCCGTCATATCAAAAACTAGCACCTTTTATTTTGTTGATTAGATATTCGCTAAGAACGGGTTTCGCGGAAATCGACTTCCAAAAGATGGAGTTACGGGGATATAAGAGATAAATACAGTCGACTATCGATAATTCGAAGTTACAGGGACCAATGAAAAACTTCGAAGTTTCAAAAGTTCGAATTATCAAGAGAGTAGGAAAAAAATTCCTTCTTCACCTCTCGAACAGGACTCTTTCACGCCCCATCCAAATCTCTTCCATTCCTCATTGGAAATAAAATCGCTTCACACTCGGTTCTCTAGACGCCGTCTCCAACACCATTGGTGTTTCAAGTTACGGTCCAGTCAGGCCCATGCCCTATTTGGTGCCACATGTTGTAAGTCACACAGATGAGTCATAAATTGTCATGTCACTCCGATGCAAAAAAATATCCTACGAATATCTTCTTCACTATAGCAGACCATCCTTTCTGAACACGTGTGTAGCAAGGCCACTTCGTAAACAAAAAGATATGGACGGCTGATACCAGGTGCGGCAGGTCTATGGTCCACTAAAACAAGGAAAATAATAAAAGTGTCTTTTTGCCTGAGGAATTAAGAAACACAAAGAAAGGATGACAGACAGATGGTCATCAAAGGGGCTTCCTTACAGGGGAGACATGCAGAGACAATACAATACAACACAAAATATGTAAGATCCAACCTATGTTTGCTACATGACTCTCTACATGATAGAGAGTATCCGAACTGTCGAGAGTTATGAGATAACTTCGAATTATCGCATGTTATAGTCTGGCCAGCTACAGATTTTACTTCGAAATATAGAGTGTACCAAAAGTATTGTTTGAAATATCAAGAGTTTTTCTAGGGGCTGAGCATATACTTCGAATTAGCGAGAGGTTCGTATTATCGAAGGTTTGAATTAGCGAGAGTCGACTGTATATTCCATTTTAGAAACTTAAGTTCTGTTCTTTTTAAATCAAGAGGTGCGGGCTATAGAAATGTATTTGAATACAATCAAAATCTTAATTCAAAGACTTAAATATCAATAACTGAAAAAAATATATAAAATCGTACAATATTATATATTATGAAGTGCCCAGAGAAAAGCGGATGGAATATGGTTAATTTTGAAACTTAGAATTTATATTATGACACAGAACCCCATGGATGAACATTCGTTAAAATAGCTCAATCCAGTTCGTACTGATGTTCCTCTTGAAGAAAGTAAACACACCACAATTATTTGAAAAAGATCTTATGTGTCTCACTGTTATAATACGAGCAAAATTTTAAAAAAAAATTATCCCTTTTTAATCAATAGCGTGTTAAAATAATATTTTTAATAATAAGTGTTTTATTATTTAGATATATATTAAATGAGCATTTTTAGTCAGAACTTCATCAAAGGAGGTGCGTAAAGATCGGCCTTTTTTTTTGCCCATCAGTCATGAAAATTCAAAGTATTTATTGGAGTTATATTATTATATTTTATATGTGAACTTAAGGTATTGATCTTTACTTTTATTCTAAAATAGTAAGGGGGAAAAATAGGAAGTCACATAAAAAAGTCATTAAACTTGGCAAATTCGTTGAATTTTGTTATTTTAAGCGCTTTTTCTAACTTTAGTTTTAAAAAAAACTGTTAAGAGCTTTAAGCACCACTATATTTTTTTGGTCTCTCAAGTACTATAATAAGGCTTTTAAACTGTGTGTCATTCATTTGTTTTGGTGCATCGAGCTCGTTGATGTGATACGAAACAAAATAGCTTCTCCGCAAATCGGTCAGATTTTTTGGAGCTTTTAGAATAAATGGATCTTGTACCTAAAATGCCTGCATTCCTGCACAAACAAGCACATTTGTCTACAGAAAATGCTAACGAGACACGTTTGGTGATATCGACCCCTCAGGGGGCTCACCTTCTTTAGGTGGGTACGGGTGTCACAATCCCGAGGTACCCTAGTGATCTTTCCTTTTCCCGGGTTAATATCTTTGGGAAACACGGGTGTCACGACCCCGAGGTACCCCAGTGGTCCTTCTCTATTTTCGACCCTCCATCTTGCCATCAATTTCTCCTTTTTCTTTTCCCGTCCCGACCACAGACCTATGAATGTTTGGGGAGTATAAGCAAACGACTCTTGCGCCATAAAACACCAAACTCATCATCATCATCATTGGTGATATCGATTCGTTGGGTATTTGAAGCAGTAAATGGCCAGTATAAGAAGTGGAGAGCTTTAAACAATATTATCGAAAATGTCCAAATACCATTTATTGGAGATTATGTTAAAATCGTCTCTGCAATTCTAAATGCTTTCTACCCAGCAAGACTTAACAATATTGAGGACGACAATGTAATTGTCCAACAAATGCTAGATTTAGTGAAGAAGCCTAATTACTTACAACAAACAGTTGAAGAAAATGGCTGGGCAAGAAAAAGGGCGATGCGGATTTTGTTAAGTGACTTTGATCTTCCAGATTTTTCACGTTTAACATAGAAGGAGCTACGATATTTAACTCTTGGGATATATCAGCTTAAGCAAAGCCAATCAAACACTCACGGAACCCCTTTTAATAATCGGGCTGTACTCTTTACGTAAATCAAGAAGTTTCCCTTCAGTTGTTCGACTCCAGTTAAGATAACGACGCACAAGTTCAAAAGTACATTTAAAATATGGCTAAGAACAGGTATAGTCCTAATCCCAAAAAAATTAAAATGTATTGGAATCATAGTTGGTACTAGAGTTGTTAGCTGCTGTGCATATGTTTATCTGTACTTTGGTACTTGGGATATCCCATAATCACACTCCCGACAAAAACACCAAGTCTTGGATATGCTGATACACCTTTAAGACACTGCTAATGGATGGTCCAGTGGCGATTCAGCGAGTGAAAGCCAGAAGGAAATATAATCGAAGACATTTGTTGCAAATAGTTTAACATTATTTTTTTTCCCGTTTTTCTATTTTAAAAAAAGATTTTGAAGAAAAAAAAACTAACATTTTATTTCGAACAGTATTAGTGTTAAAAAAATATACATAATATAGAATTTGCCGATGGGCGAAAAAGGCCGATCTTTACCCACCTTCTTTGGAAGTTGATTTCTTGATGGATTGCAATCATTGTCACCCCTAGATTGCATGAAACCCCTCGGGGCCTGACAACCCCTTTAGTTTCAAATGTTAACATATACAAAGGTATACCCAAAAGTATTGTTGACAGCTTATTGCTCTTCCGTAGGTCCCAGGGATCGAAATGGCCGTGAGGGCTGCGGTAGCCCAATGGTCAAGGAATCGGATCATGGCAGGCATGTCGAGTTCGAACCAGTACGATTAAAAACCCGCCGTGTAGAGCAGCGTGCACGTTAAATCTGTCGGAGCTGAAACGTCCTCCCGTTGGTGCGGTGGGGTAGTTTAGGAGGGGGTGCCAGCTCGGGTGTCGTCCACGTCACTTGACCATGGTTCAAAATTCGTGGTCCGTCCTCAAAAGCCCTCGTGTAGCTTGAACAGTGCGACGTTAATATTCACCACCCCGGAGTGGCCGTGGTAGTCTAGTGGTCAAGGAAACGAAACACGTGGCTGGCCTGTCATGAGTTGGGAGCCCAATACCATTGAAGACCCGCCATGTAGGGAAGCGGTCCCGTTAAATCTGCCGGGGGCTCAAACGTTCTCCGTTGGGTGTTAGCTCAGGTGTCGCCTTCGTCACTTGATCATGGTTCAAAATTACGAGGTCCATTGCCAAAACCCTTGGGGCTGAACAGGGCAATGTAATATTCCTCGCTCACTCACCCTAGAGTTCGAATCCCGGAGAAGGCATGGATGTTTCTAAATATATATTGCCTATGTGGCAGGATGAGGCCCCCTAAATACGTCGAGCCGAAAACCTTCGAGAGGTTGGTGAAAGAGAAAAAAGGTGGCAGGGCCTCTTACCACCTTTCGGTGTTCTCTAAAATGGTGTGGAAAGGAGAACTGTCACCACGCATGTGTTCAAAGCTGCAGCTAACAACAGACAATATCTAGCCCCTTGACGCAATAAACTTCATAGGCTTTGATCCGACACCGTCGATTGTAGTGACATTAGAACAACTACGACAACAAAGGTATTGTAAAAAACAAAATATGAAAGAACTTTAAGTTTAGTGATAATGACTTTGAACTTAATGTATTTATTTTATCATAATATTTATATTCATATACTTTGACACTATTTTTTATTCCGCAAAATATATTCCTCCTTCTGATCTACAACCCCTTTTTATCATCGTCTTCATGCTGTCCGGGAAATAAATTTTATGTTATCAAGCTCATTTATACAAATTCTTTAAAATTTTTCAATGTTGAAATGCTTTTTTCTTCATACCTTTATCGAAGTGGATAGGTACAAATCCAAAACGTACATTTCTTTCCCCAAGTTTCTGTTGAATCCTGTCAAATATTTTGTAAATATATTCAAATTATTAAAACAATTATTTACAGAAAGTTATGACGTCAGTAGAAGACGAATCTCTCCCCTCCTACCTAATCTTTCATCTAAAATTTTACCAGTCGGAGAATGGTCACTTTTGGCATTGACCTTTACTCCAGAACAAACACTCTACAGATCTAAACTAGGAAAACAATTGCTGCTTTTATTCTTTTGGGACAAGAATCTAACATTTCAAAATCTGCTTTCTTGAAAAAACATACACAGGTGAATTGATAAAAAGAACGTATCTCGAAGACTAGTCTCTTTAATTTGAAGTCGTCTAAAACGGGGGAAAACATCCGTAATATTTACCCAATTTACATCACTTCTCGATATAATTGATTACACTGTAAATGATTCAAAAGGATCTAGTGAGTGAGTGAATATTAACGTCGCATTGTTCAGCTACTCGAGGGCTTTTAGCGACGGGCCACGTAATTTTGAACCATGGTCAAGTGACGTGGACGACACCTGAGCATATTAAAATGGAAGCTATAAATCAAGAATGAGTTTTAAAAAGTTTCTGGTGCATTATAACTTAACTTGCCGGTTGGGTGTCGTTATTGGTTTGTCGCTGGCCCTCTGTACCTAAGGTTGCGGGTTCGACCCCAGCCCGGGTGGCCGCGGTAGCCGAGTGGTATAGGTATCGGATCGTGGCTTGCCTTGTCACGAGTTCGAGCCCAGTACCACTAAAGACCCGCCGTGTAGGGCAGCGATGCACGTTAAATCTGTCGAGAGCTGAAACGTCCTCCCATGGTGTGGGGGCGGTAGTTAGGAGAGGGGGTGCCAAGTCAGGTGTCGTCCTCGTAATTTGACCCAGGTAATTCTCACTCAATGGAAAAAAGGAGCATGTCAAAATGTATCGTATGTGGACTTCACGCGACCTAAAACCCTTTAATCAAAATTTCACCAAATTTTCCCCTAATAGTTCAAGAAATAACAAAAGAAGTCTGACCCCGATCTTTTCTGTACAGGCAAACTTGAATACGCTCTGAATTCTGATTTTCGCAAAAGCTTGGCAAATGGATAATATTTATGATATTTAGTGTCACTTAGATTAGAAAATAAACAGTTTTTAAAAATAGTATTACAAATAAAAAATGATTTAAGTAATAATATTTTGACAAAATGAACATATAGAATGACCCATTTTCAAAATATTCTCCTTTTGTAGGAAAAAATGCTCTATTATAATAATATTTTTGCCTGTATATAGCTCAGACCTCTTACAGAGTGTTCAACTAGAATTTTCGACATATATAACTTAGAAGTGGGTGTATCCATATTTTGCGACAACAGAGGGGAGCAATTTTAAGATAAAAACGCCGTTAATTATTTCAGTTGGTGGTAACTCTGAAAATAATATGAATTTTTCAAAAATCCTAGTTCAGACTCTCTGAATAAGTCTTTACTCTTTATATAAGCGAAATATTATTTTTAGAAGCATTTTTATATAAAAGGAGAACACTCTCTTTATTGGTTATTTCCTATCAATACATTTTATTAGCGTATTCTAATCTAAGTAACACTAAAACATCATGAAAATATCCATTTATGTTTTTAAACACGGTTCCCATCGTGTAGTTCTATTAACTTTAAGTGGTATGGTCATCACGGTAGCCGAATGGTCCTAGTCACAAATTCGTGATCTGCGTTTTTGAGTCCCGGGTTCTTGTCCTGTGATCACTGAAAACACTCCATGTATAGGGTCTACTGTATGTTAAATCTGTGTGGACTCGGTTCTGACGTTAGCGTAATGTAGATGTTTGAAGGGGGTGGTTTTCTGGTGTCCTCAACTATGCTCAAAATTATGAGGTCCATCGCCAAAAACCCTTGTTTTGAGATGCGATACTGGCTTCTAAATCCATCAAATCAATCGCTCTAAGCAATCGCGTGAAAAGGGGTAGTTTTTAAAATTTTATTTTTCTATTTATCACGTGATCCTATGAATCATTTGCTCTAAAGTAATCTAATATTCTTTTTTAAAAAAAATTCTTGGTAATCCTTTCAACAGAGTTTTTCTCGAATATCTCTGGAGCTACCATTTCGATTCGAATGAAATTTGGAACATGCAAGCTATTTAGACCATTTTACCTAATTATACGTATAACCTGGATCACTCAATGAGAATTCTTTTTTGTAAGTTAATTCTCCGTGTGTTAATTATTCCATCCATATTAGGACCATAATTTAGTTTCTCTTTCGCCATTTCAGTGTTGCCAATTTTATGAGAGGTGTGAAAATTATTAAAGGTATCTTTATTTTGACGATTCTATTATAATTATGGAATTGTGCCATGCATATTTTTTTTTTTTTGTTTCGAAATAATTAAAGGTTTGCGTTTTTGCTATAAAAGGAATTTTTTTTTGTTCTAATGCAATGTACTGCTCCTCATTCTGTTAGTGCTGCCGCGGTACCCTGTGGCGGGCGTGTCATGAGTTCGAGTCTAGAGCCACTCAAGACCCGCTGTATAGAGGGGGCCGCAGTACGTTAAATCTGTCGAGGCTCAAATGTCAATGTGGTGTGGAAGTTAGAAGAGGGAGGCTAGCTCAGGCGTCGTCTCTCGTCACTTGACTATGGTTCAAAATTACGTTCGTCGCCAATAGCCCTCGTGCAGCTTTACAGTGCGCGACATTAATATAACCTCAATAACGCCGCAAAGTTCGTCTTACTCTTTACAACTTTGCAAGGAATTTTTTCGAGTTACTGCATTATAGACGATTTAGTGCAATACAAAGTAAGTGCACTAAAGAATTTTAAAAAATGAGCTTACTTAGGGATAACTTTTAAATTATGTGCATGTATGAGAAATTATCTACGTTTTGAAGTAGATATGTTGTCAATATTTTAGAGTTACACTCTGAACATCAGCTGTTGGCTTTTATACTTTTTCCAGGTCAAGAACATCTTAGTAAACTTGTTCTACTACAAGTTAAATGTGTTTGTGGTTATTTTGAATTTTACCTTGCTGATATACTGAAATCTGATTCAATATAGATATTCCAATGACTTTTAATACTTTTTTTGTTTCCTTATCTTTTTGGAAAAGCTTTTTACAATTCTGAAATTAAATCAGAGTTTTTACGATAGTATGTTCAAATATTATTTTAAGCAATTGTTATACTCAAGTTTAGTAGTTTCAATTTTTTAAAAACAAACAATTACTTGTTTTGATTTATTGAAATTATGTTCTTTTAAATCCAAATTTACTTTAAATTACAGATAAAAGATTAACAATTAAAATCTATTGTTTCAATCCAAACATTTTGCTTGTGTGTCAGCTATTCATTTCAAATTTTGTTCAACTCTCTCTGAATTAAACATGACATTTCATTGAAGAAGTTTATTTGTGACATTTGTTTTCTTTTCTGTATTAAAATGACTGATGCTAATCGTGATTTTGAAAAATCGTATAAATGAATAATTTTTTTTACATTAAGTGTCAGTTGAATTGGAATATACATATATAAATTTGTTTTAAGAATATTGTTACAAGAAAAAATTCCTTAAATGCAATTTTTTTGGCAAAAAATGAAGGAAAAAATGACATGCTTTCCAAACATTATCGTTTTAAGAAAAAAGGTTTCTTTTATATTTTGCTTATATATAGCTAGGACTTTTATGACGTGGCTGAACAAGGATTTCTGAAAAATTAACATTTTCATTGTTACGATTAGTTGAAATAATCGTTGTTTTTTCGTAAAAATTTCTCTACTCTGATATTTATAAAATGTCAGTAAATTCACTTCAAATTATATATTTGAAAAATGTTAGTTCAACTCCGTGTTTTGAAGTCCTAGCAATACGTATACAAAATATTATTATAGAAGCATTTTTCAAAAAAAGGAGAATGTTTTTAAAAATTTATTCCTTCTACACTTTTTACCAAAAAATTGCAATTAAATATTTTTTTCCCTGTAAAAATATTCTTAAAACAATTTTATATGAATATTCTAATTCAACCCACACTAAAACCAAAAAAAAGGTTGATTTGTCGAATCGGCCGCTTCTCGCGCCAAAGATAAATGCGCTAAATCTGGTAACCCTTCTGAATTTATTCTCCAGTGAAGAAGTCGTTTTTGACAAAAACGAGCCAAATACGCGATTTTTCTAAATTTGGCGGAGAAGCGGCCGATTCGACAATTTCACCAAAAAAAATTATCCATTTATACGCCTGTTTCAAAATCCCTGCCCTGAAAATAGTCGCCTTAAAATTTAAAAATAAATATAATGACCTAATTTTATTTTACTTGAACGATTTTATTTTGAACCATAAGACACGTGTACTCATGCCTAAACAAGCTTCCCAGTCATCACAACTAACCGCGCACAAGCTGATGAGCTTCACGACCGTCTTGTATTCTTTTTTCCTTTATTGATTCGCGGAAGCACTAATTTCAGTAAACAAGGAAACAAAAAGGTGTATGAATGTCAGAAGAGACTTTTCTTTTTAGGAATTCCGCACGTTCAATTCAGTAGAGATTAACTAAAAGAGAAATCCCAATGCATTTGATATTAGAGTTTATTTTCCTCTTCATTTTTATGAATTTCTTCCTGTATTTCTTTCTGGTATTAATAAAATTTTACATCTGGGTTTCTGTGAAATGCAGTCGAATCTCTATATAACGAACCTCTATATTCCGAACTTTTTCCTGAAACCTTGAACATTTCACGATTTTCTTCGTAAAATAACTTCTCTATAGCTAAGTGCATTTTCTCAGTAACGAACTTTTTCTCTTGTGATTCAATTTTTTTTCTCCCTATTTTTGAGTTATTTTCTTTTAGCACATTTCTTGGGGGTCATAAATCTTGAACTGGTTTTGTTAGATCCTAACTCACCGAGAGCAGTAGATTTCTGGACGTTTTATCCAAGAAGTACAACATTTAACCCTCATTGTCCAGTTCACTAGAAACTTCTTCGATATCCCCTTTCACTCTCTGTTTAGTTGTCTCGTGTCCCCGTGTTTTAGTTATAAAATAATGTATGTTTAATATTACTTGCATGCTTTAAATTTAAAATGTTCTTAAAATTCATTAATTTTAATATAAAATTTTTTAATATTGAAAATACAGACATTCCTTTGTCTTGTTTTCATTGCAGTCTCCCCTTCTTTCCTTTTTTTTTTTTGATGGGTAAAACATATAAAATAAACATATATTCATTTTAAAAAAGGTGAGAATAATTACTTTTTTAATACATAACGTTTATGAATTTAAATTTGTTTTATGTGGATTATATATATATATATATATATAAAGTATATTGAAAAATGAACCTCTATATAACGGATTTTCCATATAACGAACTTTTTTTCGGGATTTAGCGACTTTTTTATATAGAGGTCCGACTGTATGTATTAAGTATTTTTATAGATGTTTACAAATGCAAAGTTTTCAAGCTGTGTTTTTTTTATGAAGACTTATGGAGTACAGTATAACACGGTTTTCATATTACACGGTACAGAATTTGATATAACAAGTTTTTGATATAACACAATTTTAAAAAATTGAATATAATTTTCGTTTAATTATGGGAACTACCATCCTCTTTAAAATGGAATTTGAAAAAAAAAATTGCAAAAAGTCCTTTAGCCCCTTAGAGAAATTCTGAAAGAATTGCTAGATCAAAACAAACGGGTATTTGTGACGGTGTTAGATAACTTTTGTTATGAGGGAGATATACCTATTGAAGTTGAGTTCCAACCAACTTCGAGGAGAAAAAGTAGATTAGTAGTAATTTTCTGATGAGTGATGGTGAAAATTTATTCTATGATCCAAATAAGCCGTTTCTATTTATTTTACAATAATAATTATTACTAGAATAATTTTTACTGTGTATTTTTAATTTTTGTATTTCATATTTTTGGTTTTTACTAAAAATTTGAAGTTAACTTACTTTTTCATTTGTATGTCTTTTTTGGGAACGAAATTTCAGCTATCAAAATTTTTTATACTGTTAAGACTTGATTTCGGAAACACACGGTACACATTGCCTTGGTCTATATTATTTCGAAGTTTCGTATAACGCGGGGTTCGATAGAACACGGTACATATCGCCCTGATTTATATTATGTTCATGCGTAATTGAATAATTAAATGAAATAATTTAAATAAGTCTCGTATAACACGATTTCGATATAGCACTGTGCTAACTGTGTTATACAAGAGACAACCTATTTTATTTTTACCCTTTATTGTTAAAAAAAGGCCCCTTCTCTTTTGGGATAAAATAATTATAAAACGTTTGCTTAGCTGTATTTGGACATAGATATTCTGCCCAAAATATTTTTGAAAGTAATTTATATATAATTCTTATTTTGCTGTTGTCCGCCGAATTTTTTGAATACGCAGCCTTATTTGGGTTATGTTAAAAAAAATAAAATCGAAATTTTTGAAAAGATGCAAGGTTGATGGTTACTTGATTTATAGAAAAACTTTTTTATTCGCAGGTTTAGTTATCCTCTTATCTATCCCAAACGATATTACAGTTTGAAACCGACAAATCTTGTGTTCTTCTTTATAAAGCTATAATAAATATGATTGAATCCTTGATATTTTAAAAATTTTCGTTTTTCTGTAAGCGAAATTTGAAGATAGGTTATTCAGATCAATTCTTAGATAATTTTCACTGAAGAGTTTTACAAAGCTTTTAACAGGTTTTTTAAAGATATTGAGATATTTTAATGCCTTTCAATTTTTTTTTAAGTTTGACTTTAAATCTTAAAATTTCAATAGTTTTATTCTCGATGTTTTTTAATATTTTAGTATGTTGCTTTTGCGTTGTGTTTATAGTGTTTTTCGTGAATGTATTTTTTTAAATGTTTATATCAGAGCTTCTCAAACTTTCAATGTTTGCGACCCAATTTTCAATCATAATTTTCATGGCGCCCCTTTCTACAATTACAATATATGGAATGTAATAAAAAAATGTACTATTAAAAACCTTGAAAATTATCAAGGTAAGTATTAAATGTTGTATATGATAAGCTCATGGAAGGCATTACTAATTATTAAACTTGTTTTTAATGTATTGATAAATTATCAAAAATTGTGACAGTACTGATACATTTATAAGTATATTTAATCAGTGTAAATGTGTATGTAATTTTTATTATTTCACAGAATGTATTTTAATTTGCTTCCTTTCTGTAAATTAATACTTATTTTAAATCTTTTGTTTTCGACTTTTCAATATGCTCGTGCCATCCACATAGGGATATCACGCCCTTCTAAGGAGGAGCGCCCTACAGTTAGAGAGACGTTCGCTTATGTGTTTTGTGGAATTTTTTGGTTCTTGCTGTTCGTTTTTCTGTCATACACTCTGTAATCGGAGTTTTTTTTTCTGTGGTGTGCTTTTCCAATAAATAAATGAGCGAGATGCTTTTTTTTCCAATTTGTACTATTAGTCCATAATCTCCCTTATATATATAATATATATATATATATATCTATCTTGTTAAAATTTTCAATCTTTAATAAAATGCTTTCTGTTCATCCATTCAAGTTCAAATACATTTTTTTAAACTTGTGTGTGACACTTGATGTTTTTTGTTATATTTTTTTAAAAAACATTAGTTAAACTTAATGAATAAAGAGTAGCAAAAAAAAAATAATAGTCCAATATATATAAAAAAAAAATTTTGGGAAAAAATTTTTTTTTTTTGGGGGGGGTTTTTCTTTTTCCCTTTTTTAAAAAAAAAAGGGTTTTTTTTTTTTTCCCCGGGGGGGGGTTTTTTTTTTTTGGGGTTATTTTAAATTTTTTAAAATTTTTAAAAAAAAATTTTAAAAATTTTTTTTTTTTTTTAAAAATTTTTTTTTTCCCAAAAATTTTTAAATTTTTTTTAAAATTTTTAAAAAAAAATTTTTTTGGGGTTTTTAAATTTTTTAAATTTTTTTTTTTTAAAAAAAAAAAAAAAATTTTTTTTTTTTCCCCCCAAAAAAAAAAAATTTTTTTCCCTTTGGGGTTTTTTCCCCGGGTTTTTTGGGTTTTTTAAACCTCTGGGGGGGTTTTGGAGGGGTTTTTTAAAAAATTTTTTTTTTTTTTTAAAAAATTGAATAAAAAATAAAAAAAAAAAAAATTAAAAAATTTTTTAAAAAAAGGTTTTTTTTAAAAAAACCCCTTTTTTACTTTTTTTTTTAAAAATTTTTTTTTAAAAATTTTTTTTCCCCCTTTTTTTTTTTTTTGGGTTTTTTTAAAAAAAAAATTTTGAAAAAATTTTTTAAAAAAATTTTTTTTTTTAAAAAACCCCCTTTTTTGGGATTTTTTTAAAAAAAAAAAAATTTTTTTTTAAAAATTTTTAATTTTTTTCCAATTTTTAAAAAAAAAAAAATTTTTAAAAAGGGGGGTTTTTTTTCCCCAAAAAAAATTTTTTAAAATTAAAAAAAAAATTCTTTTTTTTTTTTTTAAAAAAAAAAAAAAAAAAAAATTTTTTTTTTTTTAAAAAAAAAAAAAATTTATTAAAAAATTTTTTCACCGGGTTTTTTTAAAAAATTTAAAAATTTTTAAAAAAATTTAAAAATTTTTTTTTTAAAATTTTTTTTTTTTAAAAATTTTTCAAAAAAAAAAAAAAAAAAATTTTAAAAAATTTTAAAAAAAATTTGGGTTTTTTTAAAAAAATTTACCCCCAAAAAAATTTAATTTAAAAAAAAAATTTAAAAAAAAAAAAAAAATTAAAAAATTTTTTTTTTTTTAAAAAAAAAAAATTTTTTTTTTTTTTTCCCCCCCCCCAAAAAAAAAAAAGGGGGGGGGTTTTGGGGGTTTTCCCCCCTTTTTTTTTTTTTTTTTTGGTTTTAAATTTTTTTTTTTTAAAAAAGGGAAAATTAAAAAACCCTTTTTTTTTTTTTTAAAAAAAAAATTTTAAAAAGGGTTTTTAAAATTTTGTGTCCTCGCGACCCCACTTCCGGTTTAAAAAATTTTTTTTTTTTAAACCCTTAAAAAGGGCTTTTTTTTTTTTTTAAAATTTAAAAAAAAAAAAATTCCTTTCCAAAATTTTTTTTTTTTTTTTCATGGAAAAACCCAAAAAAAAAAACCAAAAAAATTTTTTCCACTTTTAAAAAAAAAAAAAAAAAGGGGGCCAAAAAAAAAAAAACCAAAAAAAAAAGGAAAAAATTAAAAATTTTTCGTTTTTCAAAAAATTTTAAAAAGAAAATTTTTTTTTAAATTTTAAAAAGGGGGGGTTTTTTTTTTTTTTAAAAAAAAAAATTTAAAAAAAAAAAAAAATTTTTTTAAAAATTTTTTTTTTTTTAAAAAAATTTTTTAAAAAATTTTTTTTTTAAAAAGGTTTTAAAAAAATTTTTTTTTTTTTTTTTTTTGGAAAAAAATTTTTTTTTTAAAAAAAAAATTAAAAATTTTTTTTTGGTTTTTTAAAAAAAAATTTTTAAAAACCCCGGGAAAAATTTTTAATTTTAAAAAAAAAGTAAATTTTTTAAAAAAAACCCAAAATTTTTTTGGGGGGGGGTTTTTTTTTTTTTTTAAAACCTTTTTTAAATAAAAAAAAAATTTTTTTTTTTTTTTTTTTAATTTTGGATTAAAATTTTTAAAAAATTTTTAAAACCCCCTAAAAAAAAAAAATTTTTAAAACTAAATTTTTTTTAAAAAAAAAAAAAAGTTTTTAAAAAAGGGGGGGGTTTTTAAAAACCCAAAAAAAATTTTTAAAAAAAATTTTTTTTTTTTTAATTTGGGAAAAAAAAATTTTTTAAAAAAAATTTCCCTTTTTTTTAAAAAAATTTTTTTTTAAAAAAATTTTTTAATTTTTTTAAAGGGGAAAAAAAAGAAATTTTTTTTTTTTTTTTTAAAATTTTAAAATTTTTTTTTTTTTAAAAAAAAAAAAAAACCCCTTTAAATTTTTAAAAAAAAAAAATTTTTTTTTTTTTAAATTTTTTAAAAAGGGGAAAAAAAGGTTTAAAAAAAAAAAAAATTTTTTTTTTAAAAATTTAAAAAGGGGAAAATTTTGGGAAGGGGGGGGTTTTTTTTTTCCCTTTTTTTTTTTTTTTGGGGAAAAAAAAAATTAAATTTTTTTAAATTGGAAAAAAAAAATTTTTAAATTTTTTAAAAAATTTTTTTTTTTCCCTTTTTGGGGGTTTTCCCAACCCCCCCCCGGGGGGCCTTAAAATTTTTTTTTTTTTTAAAATTTTAAAAAAAAAAAGGTTTTTTTTAAAAAAAAAAATTTTTTAAAAATTTTTTAAAAAAATATAATATTTATATTAATTGTAACTTTTGATAAAAATTACTAAATAAAACCTTTGTTGACCTAAGTAGGAATTGATTAATCTTTTTATCTATTGTTCTTAAAGTATTTTAATTTATGATGGGTCTCCAAGGAGAATCTCGAATTTTCTTTCTCATTATATATGCAGTCAACTTCACTACGCGATTTAAGTTTGTTAAAATACACAAGGGAAAAAAAGACACAGCTGTTAATAAATAGAAAAATAAGATGGTGATTAAACATAAAGCAATTAATCCATGTGTACTCAATCGCCTACGCATGCGTGGGTTGGAGATATCGCTTGTAAACTCGAAAACACGCTAAAAACGTCCCAATACTACCGAAGGCTTAAGCCTAGAGTGCGGAACAGAGGTGTTAACAGACTTCTCGTAAAGGGGGCATTTATATTTTAATCTTATAAGACCATTTTTTTCTAGAAAAGTTATGTTAAAATACATTTGGGATTAAAATGGATTTATAAAAAGAAATTCCTTTAGCTTATTATTTAAAATTTTCATTTTTAGACTATTTTTTTCGGTGGGAAGTATGTTTCCCACCGCCCACTGGGAGCTATTCAAAGGGGGGACATCTAATGGTTTGCTTTTTTTTACTTATGAATTACATGATATTTATAAAATGATATATAATACTAAAGAAATTAGATATATTTTGCTTTAAAATATTTGAGAATTTATACATATTACTTTCCACGAACATTTAAAAAACAGGGATCAATACATAGTGGGACATTGCATGCTTTTCAAACGTATTTTGTTCTCGTGCTTTACTAGAGCACAAACGGCAACATCTATGTTTTTTGTCAAATTGGCAAATGGTCACCAACTTTAGTCAATTGTACATCATCTGGAATAATTTTCTTGCCGCTCAGAAAATTTACAGGTCGTCCTTAGCACTTGCGACTAGAAAATCCAGATTTTGGTTGTCGTGTTTTAACCGAAGTACTGGCAGCCCAAATCAAAACAGCCCATGGACACTTAAAAAAATTAAATTTGATGGGAAGTATACTTACCATGGCCTTTTATAAAGGGTTAAAACACACGCAGACGAAATGCGCGCTGAGGCGTAATTTTTATGCAAAAAATTAAATGTGTTAATCCCTAGGGAGGATGAACCCAAAACCAACGCATTCTTGCTTCAAACTAGGGGTAGGAAATCAAACAGCTCTTTTTATATTCCCCTTGATTTAAGAACCAATTTGAATTTTGTATTTTCAAAGTGAATAAGGCAATTTTTTTCCCTCAAAAAGAAAGTTTAGATTGATGTAACTAAAATATTTTTTTTCTTATTTGTAACCAACTTTATCTGTAAATTATTTGGTCCAGTATTAGTCAGATTTACAGATGTGCGTTACACTAAAGTTATACATTTACAAATCAGATGCCCCCTCTTTCTTCTCGAAAAATGAGCTTGAAGGGCATTAAACTTTTTAAAAAAAGAATCCACACGAAAAAATTTAATATTCGCCAAATTAAATAAATTTTTCTAAGATTACATCGTACGCAGTAATATGGATTGTAGCAACTGAAGGGGGAAAGAAATATACGTGGCTGCAGGGTATAATGGCGGGGCAGGACTCGTGGTTGGAGTGTCAGCCCGAGCAAATGCCTCTGTAGACCAAAACCATGTGAGGGGTCGTTACACGTTAAATCTGTCAGGCTAAAACGTCCTCCTGTGGGTGTAGTGGGGATGTTAGAGTAAGCGCAGCTCGGTGCTGCCCCGTCCTTGACCATGGTTCAAAATTATTTTTCTTCCAATCCCCCTCGTATTTTTATTGTGCTACGTTTGATGTGTGTTATCACCAAGATTTTAGGAAATATTCAGACCAAAAAAATACATGGTGTGCAAAATTTAAACAAAATGTAAAATTTAGCAGATAGCCATGAAATTCAGAAAAGGAGGTCTGGAGATCAGTAGAGGGAACACGTAAGTCAGTAAAACGGCCCCTATGCAAATATCAGGAACAAACGTCAAAAGGGTGTGAGGGACGCAAAAAGCGTGATGTCGGGCGCGCTGCTCAACAGTAGAATGCAATGAAGGACGGGAGCAACACCATATTTCTGCAAGGCCCGTGAGCAGTTCGTGAAAAATGGGAAGAAATCACCTGGATGATTTCCCACGTGGAAAAATGATCGGGAAAATGAGGAGGGGGGTACTGTCACCCCGGGGATGCAGAGTTCGGGAAACAAAAAAAGTGTCGTTTGCGGCTTGGGAAAATGTTCCAAACCACAGGACAGCGTTAGAAAAGGGTTGGGTGGCCGCCCGAGGACGACAACTGCGGGGAAGACCGATATATTATCCTGCAGGCGAAAAAATTCAACACGTCAACAAGCGCCAGCTCAGAAACTGTACAGCAACAGGTCGACAAAGGGGACGTTTACGTCGCCAGACGCCTTCAAAGGGCCGTTCACCCGCCGTCCTGAATGCTGCCTCCCGTTGAAAAATGGTCACCGTTTCAGTGGGACAGAGGGGCACAAAAAATGACAACTGATCAAGGAGTCGGGTTTTCTTTACGGATGAGAGTCGGGTTTTAGTACCAGAAGAGATTCTCAACGCGTTTTTTATTTGGAGAGAGATCGGGGCCCGGTTTTATCCCAGTAACACCAAGGAAAAGAATTTACGGTGGTCCTGGTCTTGTCTGGGGGGCATTATGCTGAACGGCGGAACTGAGCTTCACATTTTCGACAGAGGGTCTGAACCGGGGACCCTATTGTGAGGAGGTACTTTTTCCCCCATCTGATTTTTTTGAGGTTCCATTGGCCCGACTTCATTTTTTAGGGGATGACAATACACTGCCACATTGCACTCTTGCTGTTGAGGGCTGCGGGAAAGTGAAGATATCACTAAATGGATTGGCCGGGTCCCCCCAGAAAATCCCATCGAAATGGTGGATGCTTTGGGGGGACGTATTGTCACACGCTACATCATCCGGGGGACAACCAACAACTCAAAAGATGTTGATTGAGGAATGGGGATCCTATCGAAATGTTGACCGCTGGTTCTGAGATGCGGGGGGCGATGCAAAAACCATTGTAGTAAGGGGGGGAAAAACCCTATTAAGGGAAAATCTGCTTGTTGTTCTTTCCCGTTGATAGACAATCATGAGTCACGATACTAAGCGTTCAATAAAGCTTGTTTTTTTTGATTCCCATACCGTATGCATTCCCCTTTTTTAGCGCCGATCCGCATCCTTCGTACATAATACCCTTCCCCCATTTCAAATTTCATGTCTCTCAGATGATTTTTTGTGGTTATGGCAAAAACCCACCTGTTGCTTAAGTTTTGACACCAGTGTATATTGAAAGAAACCTCCAAAAAACCCTATTAAGTGTATAATTTTTATCAATTTTTTCTCGTGGTTTTCGAAAAAAAAAACTTTATAATAATCAGTTTTGTTTTTTAATTGATTGACATTTTTTTGTCTAAGTAGTATATATTAAAAAAAAAAAATAAAATAATATAGAGCTTTGAAGTATTAAAAATAGCTCTTCAAAAAAAACACCCGATAAAAAAAAATGTTATGTAAAAATTTATCTGCGTGAAGTAATATAATCCCCACCCCCAAAAAAAAAAATTTTTGATTATGTATGACAGTCGTCCCCCGCCTCAGGCCGCCTAAAGGAAATTAATTATATCCACATTTTTTTTTTTTTCTGCGGGTATTTCTCTTGAGTTTGTGGGTTTCCATAAAAAACACTTTATATTCCATGTAAAAACATTTTTGATTTTTTTGGGTTTTAACTGTATTTTATTCTGAAGGCATATTTAAATACAAAATTATTAAATCAAAACAATCTAAAATATAAACAATAAACGCCCCACTCTCAGGGGGCCCGGGAAAAAACATCAAACTTTGACTGTCCGCGGCGTTAAAAGGTTGGGGAGTACTGATCTATGGCAAAATGAAGTCAGTTGTAGTAAAATGGCTGCAGGTAAAGTCATGGCGTAAGAGAACATTTCCCCCCGGGAAACGTTTCGGTTCCTCGTTGGTTTTATCAATGGTCAAAGGCAGCCCGCTTTGGGCCCAAAACCCTCCCCCTCATCCCCCCCCGGGGGAGTTGCGGAGGTGCCGTTGCCCTGGAAAGTCCTCGAGGTGGCAAGGTGGAAGTTTAGGGGTTGAGAGCCAGGTCATTTTGCTTCCTTCAATTGAACGAGGTACAAAATTATGAGGGTTCGTCCCTGTATAGCTACTTAAGGTACCCGAAAAACTTTTCGAACCGCGATTTTAAAAGGCGTTTAAATGAAAAATTTTTCGTGATATTTAGTGCCATTAGATCAGAATACATGTATAAAATTGTCTTAAGGACATTTTTTGACAATATTTTGGAAAAAATTTACTTAGAATAACCTTTTTCAAAATAATCTCCTTTAATAAAAATGTTTCAAAAAATAATATTTTGTGTGTGTGCTTATATAAGGTAAAGACTTCTCCAGAGAGTCTGAACAATTTTTAAAAAAATTCACATTAATTACAGAGTTACAACCCATTGAAATAATTATCGGCGTATTTTTCTTAAAATTTCTCCCATCTTTTTTTATAAAACAGGGATAAACCAATTTCAAGTTATATATTCAAAAATTCTAATTGAGCCTCTGTACAGAGGTCCTGAGCTATATACAAGCAAAATATTATTATAATAGAAGCATTTTTCACAAAAGGAGAATATTTTGAAAATGGGTATTCTATGTTAATTTTTTTAAAAATTTTTACTAAAAAATTTTTTTATTGTAATATTCTTAAAACAATTTTATATACATTTTCTAATCTAATGACACTAAATATCATAAATATTATCCATTTATACGTTTTTTGAAATTCACGGTTCCGAACGTATTCGGATCCCTTAATCAATTTCCCAATCAATGAAATAGGTCCTTATTCGATTAGACAGAGGAGATTTAAAACCTAATCTGTTCAAACTATTTCCTACCTACCTAAGATAAAACAGCTATCCACAAAAAGTTCTTATAAGACGTTTGCTTTAAATTAATCCTTATCATCGGAATTGAATTCCTTTTTAAAGTGATACCTTGTTATCTGTTGCTGAGATGGGAAATTTTGAAAATAATTGGGGAGGCTCTTGTAGCAAAATTTATCGTCTATGCGGGAAAGGGTGGCGAACCACTGGCACGCGTGCCATTCATGGCCGCTGCACAATATTTTGGGCGCCAGCGATCAAAATGGTCTGCATTTTATTTCAAAATAACAAAGTTCATTATGAAATATTACGAACTAACGCAGTGAACGGTCGCGGTGCGGTCGGAGACACTCGTTTGTTATTTTCTTGCCTTAGTTACGTCGTGGAATACAATTGCTTTTTATGCAAAAACTTGTCTACGTATAGCATAGTCAAATTTCATTGTCTCAAATATATTTTAAAATTTGTGTTATATTTACGATTTTTGAGTATTATTTAACATGGCTAGTTCAACAAAGGAATAAAAAGGGCAAGATAGTAAGTGTAAAAGAAATTTCAAATTTGGTGAATCTAGAAATATGGCATATTAGTAAGCGACAAAGCGGTGTGTGTTTTATGCTCTGGAATAGTGGTATGCAGAACATCGTCTGTAAACGGCATTTTGAAACAAATTGCTAATCCTCTTGTCACAAAAAATGAGCCACAGCAAAAATAATTAATTGCTTAAAACCGATTGGGAAGATGACTCCAATTAAGCATGCAATCTACTTAAAGTAACATGCTATAATCCTAATTTATTTCTCATCCATTCTGCAACAACATAACCCACATTAATGTTACTTTAATTTGAATAACCCGTATAACTAAAACATTTACAACTATACAGTGCAAAAGGTATTTTTTCGTAGTAAATAGAGTTCTGAGAGTTAGTATTTAGTTTTATTTCCCAAAATCACAAGTCAAGGTTATTTGACGGCACGTCTATACCTCAATAAATACTTTTTAGAAAAAATGGCTCGTTGATCCATAAAGGTTCGCAACCCCTGGTCTATGCTGACGTTCTCTCGTTTTCCTGAACAGTAAAAAATGTCACTTTGTATTTTTAATGTTTGGAATAGGGTGAAATGTCAACACGCACATTTCTCTCCAATAGTGAAAGAAATAAAACTTGATTACAAAACATTTTAGATGCATTCATTTTTAATTGCTATGCATGCAATAAATAGGAATGTACTTTGTTTAGGAATACAAATGTATAGATTGTGTGTGTGTGTGTGTTTTTTCCTTTTATATTATTAAAATTCCTACAATTGTGGATGTTTTGTAATAGGATAGTCATTAGCAATGAAAATTCTATTTCCTGCAATTTATTTATTTACAAATTAACTTAACTGTAACGAATAATTTCGCTTATTTTTAACAACTGCATATTACGAAAGATGTGATGAAGGAAAATAAGTCTCCAAATGAAAAAAAATGCAATTACTACCTGTGTATTCCATTAGGAGGTTTACAATTAAGGAATATTTTTCCGTGTAAAATATTTCCTTGATTGGCTTCTGTTATTAAAATAGCTTGGAACTTGGAAATTAATCTTTCTCAAGATATAATAAAGTTGTTTAATGCTATAGATAAAGACATTGTGCCGGGATTAAAACGAAGTGTAGCTGAGAATTCTGTCTTAGTGGGAAAACTAGTTGTTTTTCCTCCAATATTTGTAGGATGCAATTCAAAATTAATTATAACAATATGTGTGAAACAATCGCGTAAACATGTTTTTATGTATTAGTGCGATTACATAAATTTTTTCCTTTTCACTATGTTCAAAGAAGTTAGTTTTGATTGCTTTTTATTTAGGAGTTTCTGTCTTGGTTTAAGTTTTAACATGAAATTTTTTAAAGTTATATCTGAATAGAATTATTATATATTATTATTACAGGAAATGTGTAAATGTTTAAGCCTTGCACTTCACTTTTTATTTATCGTTTGCTCATAATATTTGTTTCATATTAATTCACGTGGTAATTCAGTTATTCCATTTCATTTGGAAAAGATCGTTTGGTTTGTTTGTAACTGAATTTACGAGTGGAATATTGTTATTCTATTATTTCTCCATTAATAAACCTTATACAATATTTTATATAGTTTCTATGTATATAAAATATATCTCATCTTTACTACCACAAACCAAACAAGCACGTCACATAAATGTTGCCTCGTGTTGTAAAATATTTACTTCCATTTAAATTTTCCTTTTTTTAATAGTATAATTGAGTATTTAAATTATACAGTAGAAACAGATATTGTTTGGATTGAAAATTCTCTCCCATAATTCTTTATTTTAATAATTTATGTGGCTCTAATATATATATATATATATATATATATATATGATTACTAAACTTATTTGCTGATATATAATCGTTTGTTGCTAAAGTCATGTTGCCTAAGTAAGCATTTTTTGTAATTATTCTAAATATGTTAATTCAGTCGGAGAAAAGGAATTGTAATACGTAATCGATGCTGGTTAAATAATTTATATTTAATTTTTTTTATATTTTCAAGAGGCTATCATTCATCTGGAGATCTTTTTGATCATTTGAGTGATTAGTAGAATAAAAGGTGTCTGTGGAATAAACTTTAGCTGCTGTTATTCACAAATGTATTACATGTATTGTGTGCATTGCAGGAAGTTTCACAGTTTATATATATTAGTATTATTTCATATTAATTATATTATTATTTTATTATTATATATTATTTCATAGTCAACTTATCATAGTTTTTGAGTTTAAAATTATTTAGTTATTGTTTCATGCAGTTGAATTAAAGAATTTTGAAATAAAAATTATAAGTTGTTTTGAGATGAAATCATGAATCAGTCTGTAGAGGGGGCTCAACTCTCATTCATCATAACAGATTTTTAATTTTTATCATACAGATTACTTTTCGGCGTTTTTTTAATCTGCTTATTTTTTAGAATGTAATCCCCTGTAATAGTTCTGTGTATTCCACTATGTAGAAATTCGTGTATGTATGAATTGAAATATACGACATGTGTTTCACCATGTAGTGGTAGAAAGCTTTACCTTGTTACTAACAAATTGCTCGAACTAAAAGTTAGGCAAAACGAGACGGAACTTGCGAAATCGTTAAATGTAGACAGATGATTGTGAAATGAACTACTTTGAAGGATAAAGAGGAAACTTCTCTTTTTCACTACTTCATAAACTATTGGAGCAATATTTTTAATATCTCTCTCTCTGATCTATTACATGGATTGTTCAGTGATTCACAAGCAGTAAAAACGAGACTTAGTTGGAGTAACAAATTACGTTGCATATGTATATATTTGTATGTCTTTACATAAATATTTATGATCGTTGCGGAAATGTGACCAGAATGCCTAGCTCTTTCGAGCTTTAACCTCTTATCATCAGGATTTTTAATAAATTTTAATATGATCTTGTTTTGTTTAAGGATCCATACGTTCAGAACCGTGATTTTTCAAGGCGTAAAATGGAAAAATATTTATGATATTTTGTTCCAAATTAGAAAATGTATATAAAATTGTTTTAAGAATAGTATTACAAAAATAAAAAATTATTTAAGTACAATATTTTGACACAAAATGAACATAGAATGACCCATTTTCAAAAAATTCTTCTTTTTAAAAAAAGCTTCTATTATAATAATATTTTGCCTGTAAAAGTCAGACCTTTTTACAAACCAACTAAATTTTTAAATTTATAACTTAGAAGTGGGTTTATCCATGTTTTACGACAACAGAGGGGGGAAATTTTAAGAAAAAACGGCGATAATTTTTTAATGGGTTGTATGTAACCCGAAAAAAATGCGAATTTTCAAAAAAAAAAAAATTCAGCTCTCAAGTCTTTTCTTTATATAAAGAGGACGCGCGCACAAAAACAAAAATTTTTATTTTTGAAGCATTTTTTAAAAAGGAAAAAAATTTTGAAAAAAGTTTATTTTAAGTTAATTTTAAAATATTTATTTTTAAAAAATTTTTTTCAAAATTTAAAAGTTTTATATATGCTTTCTAATCGTGACCTAAATATCTGAAAAATTTTCCATTTATGCCTTTTTAAAATCACGGGTTTCCGAACGTTTCTACCCTTAAAAAAATATTGATATACGTAATCCCTAAAATCTTTTTTTTGATGTTGCAGTTTGGATGAATTTAAAATTTGAAACGTTTTTTATGATTATAAGCTTGGAAAAATATAAAACATTAAAGGGTCCAAAAAAAAATTTTTCTTTGGGGTAAAGAAAACTCATTTTATATCAAAATTTCTTTTTAAATTTTAAAATTTTTTTTTTATCTCTTCTTTTAACTATTTGTAATCAACAGGAAATTATGCATAATTTTATGCGGTATTAATTCGATTTATTTGGATTATATCATATTTGAAAAACAATCTAAATTGTGTGTGTTATTGAATGAATGAATATGAAGATAAGGAATGTTTTTATCAGACTGTACTTTTAGAAACATTTCTCAAAGATCTGAGATTCCATTACAGATTATACCTTAAATAATCATAAAAATTAAAAGATTGGTACTTATATTTTTATATATCTTCGAAATATATAGTTAAAACCTATTGGGCTGTTAATGTTATGAATTTTTGGGATAAATGATAAAAAAAAGACATATTAACAATATTGAAAAAAAAATTAGTACACCCTTAATTTTCTTTTAAGTCCTTTTATTTACATTACGATGGATATATATATTTCAAATATTGCATTTATGCAATAAAAGTAAATTACAAATTCATTGAGTTTCTGATGGTTTTGCATATTATGTTCACCATTTCTTAGTTTTCTTTATTCTTTCAAAGTTGGCAAGAGTGAGAGAGCACCAGTTCACTAATAAAATCCCTACTGTAAATTAAGTATTTATCAGGATTCTAATTTGGGTCTTCAGGCGTTTTTATTATTTATCAATAACTCTCTTGATTGTTTTTGAATTTGTTCTGATAATTGCATATGATTTTAAAGATCACGGATTATTCTTTTAAATCTGATAGTGTGCAACAGTGGGAATTTGTTGCTCCATCTTCGCAGCGATATTGAAACAGTCTGCTACTAGAAGCGTCAAAATGTTTTTGTTTGTGATGTAAAACGTGTCTGGGCTGAATTACACAATGAAAGTAGCATGAAATTTGCATCATGTGTAGACCGCAATAAGATATTTTTTTTTTTACTTGCGGAACACACGCAAATCGTGCACTAGTATCTTCACCTACAAAGTATTTTTTTAAAAAAAGTTGTTTTTAATTGCTAGAATTGTATTTTATCTCTGTTCTTGGTAAGAAAATGTTCAATATTCCCAGGAACCTCATAAGGCATGGGGCAACTAGGCCCAGCATTTCGGCTTCGGTAGGGGCCTCAAGATCATAATCCTAATAGTTTTAGTGATCGAATGTTATTCCCGGGCATAATCTTCAAGAAACTTGGACGTGAGACTGCATTACGTAATGATTGTCGTTCAGTGGCGTAACGTGCACCCCCGCAATCCCTTCAACGCGGGGGCCCAAAGCCTGACTGCCTCCAAGTACCTAACCATTAGTAAAATCGCACTCGGAGGCCCAAAACTTGACTTTGCAGGGGGCCTAAATGTTCTCCGTTACGCCACTGTCGTCGTTCATGTCTAGTCCTATGCACATGTCTAAGACTAGGACTAGACATGTCATGATTAGACACCACCAAAATTTATTTAGTCGAAAGGCAGCAGTCACAGTTGAATTGGTTTTTGCCAAAGTTTGTGATTTGAGCACACGTTGTTGTGTACTACCGTTTGTATGAGTATCTTCTATACGTATATACTGTACTTATAAGGGTCGCAGGGGGAGCATACTTTGCATAGGAGCTCAGGGCCTCAAAAAGTCTTAAGATGTCCCTGAGTATGCCTCATTTTGTTTTCTAACACTTGGTAAAACTTGGTCTGGAAATGTGTTATGGAATGCGGAATAATTTATTGTGTAATATTCTTATTATGAATTATTTCTTGAAGACTTCAGCTACTGAAACCAAATTACGACATATTTGCAATAAATTAATATCACTAATAATAAATAGTGATTCATTAATATCACTACTTGACAATTTTTTTAACTACATTTAATTTTGTTCTTAGCCAATTTTATTAGATTAATATCTTCGTATGAGGATAGAAATAAATTTATATGATAATATTAAAGCATTATGTTTTAATTATACTGATGGAATATGTGTAAAAACTTTCAGATGAAAAATCCGTTATTTCCTTGAGGATTATTTTAATCTGTTATTGACAAACCCAGACAAGGAAAGTCTCGACTATTTTAAAATATGATTACCGTCGGAACACATAGATAAAAAAAATCTTACGATCCAGTCGTGAAAACAAATAAGTTGATACGAGGCGTTAAAAAAACATCCGACTCATAAACGGGGAAAAATGGCGTACGTAGAAGTTCGAAGAAAACAGCATTCATTAGTGCTTTTTCACAAGAAACTATTTACTTATCTTATTATATCGTGTCATACAAATTTTTTACGAAGTTGATAAAAATAGAAGAATCAAACCAGTTTTAATGAATTTTTTAAATACTCAACTTAAAATTTTTATTCGCAGAGCAGTATTGCATTAACGAAGAGGAAAAGCTACGTAAAAATTCTTTTTCTAGCATTAGGTAAAACTCTTCATTCATTGCTAAATTAACATGTTTTATGGAATACAAAATGGGTTCTTATCTTTCTTCTGCTAATTTATTGATTGCAGTCATTTTTAATGATATGGAATACAGCATTTATAAAATTTACAACTTATTTTTGATGAACGACAGTTTGTTCTAAACGCCATCATTGATAATTACAACTTCAAAAAACTAATAGGTAAAAAATAGACGGAAGTAAGCTTTACAATCTCTTATCTGCCATTAAAGGTTCACGAATAGTTTTGAACTAGAGATTGTGAGCTCGATGAAGGTTTGAAAATAACGAGACGTGAGGCTAAAAACAAGCAAAAAAAAAATCGACAAAGCAATGAAAACTGTATTGCACGTCTAATCAATCCAGTTGAGTCTTCAAGTATTCTTATGGTACGTCGTAAATTTTTAAAAGGAAATTTCCCAAATGCAATTTTTGGTAATTTGGAATTTTGTGGTTTATCCTATAACCTTGCATGTAACCCTGTAATAATTCTAATGTAATGCTAGTCAAATTATTACAAGCTTTTATTTAACTTGCAGTGTAAAATGTTCGGGTGGAATCTTGCAACTCAATTTTGAAGCTGATGTCTTCAACCGATTGAGCTGAAATTTTGTATACACTTTTAGTTTGGATGACAATGCATGTTTTGATTATTTATATTCCGATATCGCAATTAGTTAAAAAGATATGAATTAAAGTAATTTGTTCGGGTGGAATCTTGCAACTCAATTTCGAAGCTGTCTTGAACCGATTGAGCTGAAATTTTGTATACACGTTTAGTTTGAATGACAATGCATGTTTTGACGATTTATATTCAAATATCGACCTAGTTACTGTAACGATTTTTGTTCGGGTGTAAAGGGGGGAATGCTTACAATAAAAAAAGGGGGGAAACCCGGGGGTAGCTCAGATGGTAGAGTGCTCGCTTGGCATGCGAGAGGTACGGGGATTTTCCCCCGCGCCCCCAATTATTTTTTGTGTAAAATTTTTTTGAAACTCTTTTTGATTTTTATAACGAGATATTTTACAATGCTTCCCTTTTTGCATATGTACAAAGTATGTTATACTAGTTTTTTTTAAAGTTTTTTTGGGACGGGGAAAAAAAAAAATTAAAAAACAATTTAAGGATAACGAAAATTTTTTAATTGTTCATTTTTGTTTTTAAAAAAAAACGCATATCTCAGCTGAACGAAAAAAAAGAAAAGGGAAAAAATTAAAGGAAAAAATTTTTTTTAAAAAAAAAATTTTTTTTAAAAATTTGTAAAAAAAACCTTTTTTTTTAAAATTTTTTTTTATCAACTTATAAAATCGTTACACAATTTATGATATGCTTTCCGAGATTTAAGTACTCATATTTACTTAGTTTGAAAATTTTAAAAAAATTTAAAAACAATCAGATCCGTTATTTAATTTGCTTGTTTATTCAAGATAAATCTCGCGACAAGCTTTTTATATCATAAATTTTTTGACTTTTATAAGTTGATAGCAAAAAAAATTTTTTAAAAAAAAAGTTTATTTTTTTTCTTTTTTTCCCTTTAAATAAAAAAAAACTTGTTTTTCAAAAAGTTTTTTTTTACTTTTAATTTACTCTACTTTCATTTTGAACAAATATAGAACAGTTCACCTTGAGAGAAAGGAACACGTAGAAAAAAATCCGAGTAAAAACACTTAATTTTTCCTCATTTTATTGCTTTCTCTCTGCTGACGGAAATAAGACTATCGTCATTAGACCCAAAAAGTTTTTAGTGAAACTGCTAACAAATTAATAAGCAGATTAAGAGTCACAGAAACAATCCTTTATGTAGACCCTAAGCTTTCAGTCTCTTTTGGACTCCCATTAATCTGCTTAATTAGTCTGAATCATCTTTAGAGAAAGGATATTTTAAGAGGAAAGGAGGCTGGTAAATTTTCGTATCGAGTTCCCTTTCCATGTGACTCTGCATGCATACCTCTAGTAGAATTATCTTTCAGGATTTCAACTTTTTAAGGTTGGTGTCCTCCAATTTTTCCATTGATCTCGAATGGTGTTAACCATTAATTCATGAAATTATACCATCATTGTGTAGCATAGTATTGCTGCAAATTTGCGTAAGTGAAAAGCAGCTGGAGAGTCCAATTATTTGAATTACAGAATTAGTAATGGACAAGGACGAAAACATGACTACACGAAGACAAGTCGACGTATATACACAAAAAGAAATTATATATGCCGTAAAATCCGGCGTATAACGCGCACCTATACTTTCAAGCTGAATTTTTTAATTTTAAGGTATATTCGCCGTATAACGCGCACCCCCTTTTTAACAAAGAAATACGAAATATTAGTATACATTGCTCTTATGTTTTGAAGTTATTTTTCCGATGTATTATCCCAGACATTTGAAAAAATAGTATATTTCTAGAACTACAACTCTTTTTTAGTTTATAAGGCAAGCCAATTCTTTAAAACAAACATAATTTCCATATATATAAAAGTAAATTTTTTTATGCTCATCTCTTTTGTTATTTTTAAAGCTATTGTTTTTATACCCGGCGTATAACGCGCACCCTTAAATTTCGATCTCATTTTTGTGTTCAAAGTGCGCGTTATACGCCGGATTTTACGGTATATATATATATATAATTATTAATAACAAGCCTTACAATTCTCCAGAAAGGGCTCCCTAGAACAGTTCTTGCTAATGGAACTGTTCTGACGTCTCTCTGTCTTATCGTAATCAACACACAAGCAGATTCTGATCTCGACCTTTATTCCAAAGGTCCCTAAAGTGCCTCATGGAAATTTCCAGAAGAGTTAATCCCAGAGATTTCTCCCCGGTTCCTTGGCAATATCATGAGGCCGTGGAAGTGTAGTGGTCAAGGTAATTGACGGACGGCCGGCGTGTCGTAAGTTCGAGCCTTATTCCGTTGAAGACCCGTCGTGCAGAGGAGGCCAATACTCGTTAAATATTTTGAGGCTCAAACGTCCTCCCGTTGGTTTGGTGGGGAAGTTAGGAAAGGGGGTTTCCAGATTAAGTGTTGTCCTCGTCATCTGACCATAGTTTAAAATTTTTAAAATTAAGAGGTCCGTCGCTCGAAGCCTTCGTGTTGCCGAATAGTGCGACGGTAATGTTCATTCACTCACTAGGCTTTATCATTTTTCGCCAAATTTGTCATCAAGACGATGAAGTTGCCAATCTGGTAACTTAAGTCACATTTTCTAAGGCTGCCATAAAATCGAGGATTTTTCTAAGTTCATGCTGGGAAAGCAACACAAATTATCTCAGTATCTATATAAATGAATGGCCATTAATTATAATTAAGAATTGTACCTGGCTTGATAAGTACTTGAGACGATTCAGGGATCATTTTAATAAGCCAAAAATTTTCGTACAAGAACAAGGAATATATATAAAAAATTTAAGTCAATCCCTACTTGGATCAACAAAAGAATTTTTATTTTAGCTACTTTTTATTAAATAGTTACAATTAATATAAATACGTATATGCACATGACAGAATCACAACATTATAAGTGGTAATTAATTTTTATTAATTATCATTAAAGTATCGTATTGTCATCCAAAACAATCGTGTATACAAAATTTCACTTCAACTGAATGCTTTAAAACGTGAGAAAAAAATCTTTTGTTTTGACTCAAGTCGCTAAAAATGAAACCAATGTGGTGCTGTATCTGTAATTATTTAAATAATTAGTTTCAGTGAATTAATTTTAATTAATTATATTTAAATTATTGTATTTTTATTCAAAACAATAGTGTATAGAAAATTGCAGCTCAAACGAGCGCTTTAAAATGTGATAAAAAACCTTTTCATGTTTTGACACAAGTCGCCAAAATAGTCGCTAAGTTCCAAAAATGATGCCAACGTAGCTGTATTTGTAATTCTTTGAATAATTAATTTTAATCAATTAATTTTATTAATTATAATTACTGTATTGTCATCCTGAATAATCATGAATATAAAATTTCAGCTCAATTGAGCGCTTTAAAATGTATTTTATTAAGGATTGAAAATTGTACGAAGATAAATAATTATATAGAGAGTGTGAGCTAATAGTACAAATTGAGTAACACGAATGTAATATCATATCATAGCATTATTAACTGCATCAGAATGATGCTTTTCAATGCAAAGTTTTGAATGTCTTATATTTGAAATCAAATAGTAGAAAACGAGATCAATGTATTACTGTCAAAATATGATTTATAAATTCCCAACATTTTTGTGTGCGACATCATCAAAAAATTACTCTAATTTAAATTAATATTCTTCCGGTAAAAGGGTTTATTTCAAAAACTGTATCTTGAAATTTTCTTTAAATCTTGTTCGCGCATACGATGACAGCATTCGGCGATATCTTTCGTTTTGATGAAATTGGATGATGTGATACGCAAGTACTGAGAAATGAAACGAGTTTTAGTTGAAAAACACATGTATGTTAGTATAATGAAGGTCACGACTTTTTAGTTGATAGAATTCCATTGTAGTACCTTCAAAGTTTCTTTGTGAACTAGTGATAAAATTCTTAATATGTCGAACTATGCTTGTGTATATGTATATTGGTGCTTTCTTTTTTTAATAACATAGTGAATTGTAGCTTTTACGTAGTATATACGATTGGATTTGATTTTGAACCATGTGTACATTCAAATTGTTTTCTTGCAGGGCCGCTCCAAGCACAGTAGATGTCATTAAACCGTTCAAATTAGGTGGTAGAGGAGTCTGCATGAGTCCTTTACCAGAATTCTCTTCGATAGCAGCTAATTCTCCTCGTAAGTATATTATTCCGCTACTATTTACATCGAATCCTTTATTAATTTTTTTATTTAATAGATAAAAGTTGATGAATAAAAATAGACCATTGAGATTAAATTTTAAATTGGTTTAAAATAAAAATTTTGACAACGGCTCATTCAAACGTAGAGCAATAGTTTACTGTTAAGATTTTCGTTAATAGACGCTCGTGGTTTTTCTTGCCCCTATGTTACTTTAAAAAAGTATTAATTTTTTTTTATGGTAAATAAACCTAAGACTGAATATTGGAAGTGCGAGTTCGCGTTACCATTAATAAAGAGTAAAATACGTTTTTGCATAGAGAATTTTCCTTGCAAAATTTATTTTACCACTCCAACATACAGAGACAAGATATTGGGATGTTTCATAACACATAGGAAACATTGTTCCCCTTTCAAAAAAATAATTTCTGTACTAAAATTTTCTTAGTTTTTTTTTTTAGAAGTTCTGTTAATAAACCGAACTGTTACAGTAATTTTATAAACAAAAATTTATAATTTTATTAAATCTCAAATTTTATTAATTTTACTGAGAAAGTTATTGACAAATTATTCATGATATTTATCTTTTTGAACTACTGTCTTGCATTTTATAATGTAGCGCAATGCTATAGGCATACGATTACAATCAATTACATTACTTTGTTAGGAACGGGGTAAATTCATGTGATGTCATAATCACATTACGACTATCACATGTCTCCAGCCAATCCATTTCGCAAATTGATATGACGTCATAGTCGCACTGTATCCCAGCTAATCAGTTCATGCGTTTCGCTGTTGCCAACTTATGCTTTTTGCCAAAACTTTCTTTTAATGAAGAACACGTAATTGTCTTTATCATGTGACTGTCATGATTTTGTTCGTTGAAACTAGGATGCTTACCTTTGAGGAAAAAAGAATGATAGTCGCTTAGTAATTGCGGAATCTCGGTACTTAAGTCTGTTCATGTATGCTCACATAAAAATGAAAACAATACTTCGCCATACATGTCACGGAATTGCTAATTTCGAAAATTCATGCAAGACATGTGTACTTTTGAATATTTTTGCCATATTTAGCAAATAACTAGCCAAAGGACATATTCAAACTCTCAGGTTAAATGGCTTTTTGAAGAAAAACGTCAAATATTATCAGCCAATTTAAGTTATTATTGTGTGCATACAAGCGATCTCAATGCTATTTTCTCAAGAAAGAGGCAGATCCCATTCTATTAATGATAATTTTTTCATTGTATTAGCCAGTTATTGTTAATTGTTACCAATATTAAAATTTAACAAAGGAAACTAAGTCTTTTACATAGCCATTTTTTTGCACGGTGTTAAGAAAATACTGTGTAATATTTCCATATCCTAAGGTCTGTGTTCAATTCCAAACAGGTTGCAAATTTCGCTTCCATCACATTATAAACAAAAAGAAAAAATCAGTTGATAACATAACATACAGTAATTGATTGAATAAAAATAAATCGGAACAATAATTATCGTTGCCACTTGCCCCAAATGAAGTAATTAATTACTTCGTCTTTAATTGTTTGAATTACTTCATTGGGTAGAGAAGACGCGCTTAAAATTCCCTTTTGTAGGGATTACCAGATATCTGTGGTACGAGTGGCCATACATTAAAAATAATAGCCGCATTTCTTTTTTGATTTACTCTAACACAATTTAAGGCAGATAGCTGTGACTAACATGCGAAATTAAGAGATTAAAATTCATCAACTAATTGGAAGTTTTCTTTTATAGTGACGAAAGTTACTATTTTCTAATATTTTTTTTAATTAAAAATTCTTAACCTTTCGCAAAATATTAATACACATTTCTAAAAACTTAAAATGTTGATTTTTTTTAATCACTCTTCTTTCAATTTTTCATATTGAAGTTCTGAAATTCATTTTTACATGGTTTTTGAATAATGCGGAATGCATTTCCGCTTTTATTATACAAATAATCTTTATACACCATTTTATTAAGAACGTAATAATAAAATCTTTTGGGGGCTTTGAAAAATTGTACAACTTTATTTTACTTTCATTTCAGCCATGCCCTGGTTTGGCATTGACATAGGTGGATCTTTGGTAAAAGTGGTTTATTTTGAGCCAACAGATGATTCTAAAGAATCACAGGACCATGAGAACTTAAAAACCTTTGTAAAAGGAAGAGCTGCCTACTGCAACACTGGGACCAGAGATGTTCATTTACAGGTTTAAATTTTCTTCTATTTACAAGGGACGTTCCAAAAGTAAGTTCCGTCATTTTTTTTTAAAGCACGGAGACTTTACTTCTTGCACTATTTTTCGACGCAGTCACGATCGGCATTGAGTCCTTTATCGTAGTAATCAAACAGTTTGAAGAAACTACTCGGGTAAAACTCAGTGCTCTGCGATGCAAGGAATTGGTGCTATGTCTTCTCCCTCTCGGCACTGTTTCGTGAGAGATTTTTCTTCAGTATTGAACTTGGATACTTCCACGTCATTGAGGTACACTATTTCCTATACTCTAGCAATATTTTCATTTTTGGATCCAGAAGTATTCCTATTTTGTCCTTCATCCTCCAGACTCTGCTTTCCTTCATTGAACATACCATCCATTCAGAGACCAACCATTTGATGAGACATGATCTCTGCCCCATCTCTGATGACGCACACACTGGTTCTATCCATCCATCCAGATACACATAACAGTAGGCACTTCACACTACTCAATTTTTTCTCGAGCACGCCTATTTGCTGCTATTATCTCTTCTGCGCATGAGTCATTCTGCCGACTGACGCTAACTCCGTCGTTTAATCAGCATCGAACATAGTTTATAGTTTTGTTTCACCTAATTTACTATCAAGAAAATGACGAAACATTCGGAACGTCCCTCGTATTAAACGTTTGTCTGTCATATTGTGCACTTTTATTTGTTTATTGTAAATTATTCGTACTGTTAATATTTAAATACTCTCTCTCTCTCTCTCTCATTGGCTGAATCTGTCGTGACCCGGATATCACTTGTGTGGGGAGGTTTCGAGCAAGGAGCAGATATGATCCTAGAATAACTAATTTTGTTCGACTTTTAACACTTTAATAAATTCACTTTTATAACTAAACCTTGGGAGCACAATAAGACATCTTATCCCGAAATCATACAAGACTAAATTATCTAAACTACTTATATTTGTTAAAGCTCCTTGAATGATCCTGCTCGCAACCTGATAGCGCGTTCAGCTGCAAGGTTGATGCCTTCCACTATTTTGGTGGATTCTTCTACTATTAATCTTAAGATATGAGACCACTAGTCGTTTCTTATTAGCATTTGAATTTCAGCTTATGATCTACTATTAACCATTACCTCGAATACTCAACGACTGGCACTTAAATAGTAGCTGCATTGGCATAAATCAAGTCATCTCTACGGAAAATAGTTTTTAAACTAATATCACAGTTAAAGAATATTTTCCTCAAGAGGATTAGTAGAAGACCCGAAGAGAGAACCCATTACAAATCTCAGAAATTTGAGTTACTTGCCAAAACAGCATATTATAAAAACATATTGTTGATATTCTAACGGTGGTATTTCATTGAATGAGTTACCGAGCTGGTAGTGTAGAGGCGGCAGATTTTTGGTTTGATTGCTTCCAGGATCTTTTTTTTGGCTGAATCTTGGATGATGAGAAATTTGTTAAAAGTTATCAGGAATCCAAAGATGGTTCATACATACAACAAATGTTACAATCCAAAAAGTTAGATTTTCAAAATGAAACTCACAGTATTTATTGAAAAAAAGAAACCATTTTGTTACATACCGAAAAGTTCTTTTTTTTAAAATAATAACCTCCTACATTTTAACATTTGTTGTATGTATGAACCATCTTTGGATTCCTGATAATTTTAACAAATTTCTCATCATCCAAGATTCATCCAGAAAAAAAGATCCTGGAAGAAATGTAGGAGGTTATTATTTAAAGAAGTAAATAACTTTTCGGTATGTAACAAAATGGTTTCTTTTTTTCAGTAAATACTGTGAGTTTCATTTTGAAAATCTAACTTCTTGGATTACCTTCGTATAATTGTCTGTGGTGAGCGATTGATCCATTTCTATTCATTGTTCACAGGAGAATAATTTCGTTGATTGCTGAAAATAATTTCAACCAAAAGCTCAGCTCCGTAAATGTAAACATTTTTATAATCTTCAAATAAATTTAATATGATTTGGTAAATTTCACACTTGAATTCTGTTCATTGTAAAATGAAAATTGTGAATAGTTTTCCGATTCTCTGTTATGTTAAAAATGTTCCTTGTTCCCTCTTCCAGATGGATAATGCGACAGTAAACAAACGGCGTGGATCATTGCATTTTATTCGTTTTCCCACTAGCCAAATGAAGGTATTTCTCCGACTTGTAAAGAATAAACAAATAGCATCAGTTTCAAGCACAGTTTGTGCCACAGGAGGTGGGGCTTTTAAATTTGAAGAAGATTTCCAAAAGGTAAGTTGGAAGAAATAATTCCTCCCTTTCCTTATTTGCTTCGTGCCTTTCCTTATGAATTTCGTGTCGTCAATGACAAAGTACGAAGTGTGTATGCTTTATATTGGGAGACATACACTTCGTATTTGTCATTAATTTGTATATTCATACTTATTGTATACTAGCTTTTACCTGCGGCTTCGCTCACATTGATGTCTTTAAATAACTCTCAAAGTTATTATCATTAGAAAGTAAATAAAATATTAAGGTAATTTTTTTATTGCTTAACTGGAACCATTAAAATTTAAAAGTTCTAAAATTGAGCTTAATTTAAAAAGTTGAAAACATACATTATTATAATTAACTACAAAATTTCAATAACTTAAGCTGAATTCACACCAAGGCTGTCAGCGTCGAGCGTCTAGCCAATCAGAGACTTCATCACGGGCGAGATGAAGTCTCTGTTTAAACAAACCTGAGTGAACAAACTTTAAATATAATATTTTACAAAGTTCACAGTATATACGTTTAATAAATAATTCCTCTTTAAAAGAGCTTAAAACAGAATATTATTCTATGATGCTACTATAGACTATATTGTATGTTCCGTCGGGTGCAAATATGTGAAGATTTCGGGCATTGGACACACGCGAAAAAGCTACATATAGATGACCATGGGAAAGCATGACTCTTCCAAATGCACTCCTGCTAACTACTATGTTTGCCCTTGCGCTTTGTTAATAGTAACAGCAAAACTGAATTTGATTGGGAAATTGAACACGTTTGAATTGAAATGGTAGGTCAGTGGGGATAATTGGAATTCGAGGTATGATAACACTTTCCCTCTCCCTATACCTGTTAAAATAGTGGCACCAAGTATATTCTGCATCAATTTTGTGATCCGAAACCTCGTTCTATAGCATAGTTAAGGAGTATTTCGCATAAGAATAACTGGTACATTTATTTGTTTATGTGAGGGTACACCCGAAAGTTCAAGCGAATTTAAGAACGTGGGATATGAAGTACTTTGTTCTGTATCCATGATTGTACCTTACTTATTTACTCCAGAGAATTGAGCTCACCCAAAGGGTGTAGAGCTGCATCCGACCCTCAAAGAAGTATTTTATTTTCAAATTAAACAACAACAAAAAAAAATGTGCTAAAGGTCCGGAATGAGGGACCTTCACCCAAAATTCTTGAGAACCGGGGGAAGAATACAGCAAAAACACTTTACAATTACAATGCAAATATAAAAAACCCCACACACAACAAACACGAACACACACATGTGCTATCTTCTAAGGAGAGGGAAAGACCCTGAAACACACAGAACGTGGACACGAGGTGGAAAAAAAAAGAGAAAGAAATACAGGAAATAATAATAATAAAATGTTTTTTGAACCATAATTCCAGTTGGCGCCAACACTTCCTGTTGATATTATTTCCCATTAATGGCTCTTTAGTTTAAAAAAAAACCGGGAAAAAAGGTGATTTCTTTTCGAGCCCTCCCCCTCAATTATATTTTGCCAAAAGGAAGAAGCAGAGGGAAAAATAAAAAAAAAGAGAAAAAAAGGGGGGAGGGGGTTAAAATTTTATTAAAATACCATTTTTGCTAAAAGAAAAAAAAAAACCAAGAAATTAACCAAAAAGTATCCCCAAATGATGACTAAGGGTTGGAAGCTAAATATATTTGAGGGGAACAAAAGGTTTAAAGGTGGAAGGAAAAAAAAAAAAAAGGGGAAAAAGGAAAAGAAAAACCCGAAGGGGGAAAAGGAAAAAAATTAAGCCAACCTATCACATTTAGATTTGGAAAAAAAAAACAGGAATTAATTTATTGTGAACAACACGATTATTAATAATAGAGATAGGCAAGGATGAGAGCGTTCGGGATGAGGTTAACAAGTGGTGATCGGGTAAGGGCAGTGGAATACGTAATGATCGGCGTCTCCAGGCACCCACGGGGAATTTGGAGGAAAGGAGATTAAACCTGTGCAAAAGGGGGGAAAGACCCATGATTAGTTAGAAAATGGACCAGATATTTAGAGATGGGAAGAATGTTTAAGTTAGGATTATTGAAAAAGCGTTTGACCCTAAATCCAGTATTCAATCTTTCCCAAAGGGAGGTCCAAGACTATAGGATAAATTTACTTAAGGAACTGGAGGGAAGGAACGGGGACCCGGGGGAACCGAAAACACTTCACCATCATATAAGGCCTTTTTTGCATATAAATCGGTGTAAATCATTAAAAAAAGGTTATTGTTATAAGATTTGACCCAGAAAAGATTGTAATAGCTCCTAAAATTAAAAAATTTAAAATTTAATGGAATTGAGATAACTGGATTTATTTGGGCAAGATTACTAAGAAAAAGAAATAGAGGAGAAACTGTCGGTAAAATGTGGTTTTTTAGTATTATGATGAGCTGCCCAACAGACGAGAGACCGACGGCGAGAAAATTTTCTCCCCTAAAAGGCGGGGTTAAAAATCCTGAATCAAAAAATACTTTTTGGGGGCCCCGATAAAAATACACCCCAAAAACCCAATTTTTGGAATGGATTTTGGATCCGTCAGTATAAATTTCCCCCACTCAGATGGGCCCTCAAAAAAGTAAATGGGAAAGGAAAAAAAAAATCAGAAAAAAGAATCTGATGAAGAGAAATAAAAAAATCCAACTTCGTAGCTGGGATAAGACCTGGAAGGAGATTTTTCCCCTTTTCCCAAAATTGGAATTTAAAGGTAGAGAGGGGGGGCGAATAACAATAGGGAATGGAATTCCTGATGGATATTAAGAGCGTCAGTAGGGGGGGTTTTATAGGTTTTTGGTCTTTTTTAATAAGTAAATCCTCTGAATAGTTTTAAACTTTTGGACCTGGATAGGGGTCGGGGATCCCCCCACTCCTGTTAAAAAAGGGGAAAAGATTGGGTTTTGGACAACCGAAGTATACCAAAGTTTCATTGAAAAATATGCTGGTGATTAAAATTTTTTTGGAAAACCCGGTAAAAGTTAAAGGGAATTCCAGAGGGATCTTATCTTTTTATAGAATTTATAAAAAGGGGGTCCCAAAATAAAGAATTGTCAATGTTGACTCCCAAGTATTTGTATGACTTAAATATATGGATGGAATTGGAACCAACTTTAAAAACGGGATTCCTCCTGAAGGTCGAGCTCCCACGAAAACCACGGCATTGAAGAAATGGACATCCCGAAAAAAACTTTAAACGGTTTTAGAAATTTTCTATTGACAAATTAAGCTCGGAAAACTTAAATTGACTCTTTAAAGGGTTTTTTTTTAGTATTATCCTCAAGTTCCCTACGCGAAAGGCCAAAAGAGACAACTGCGAGATCGTCCGCAAACGCTTGGAAAAGAAACAGTTCAGAGTTAAGAGAAAGGATAGGATTAAAATAAATATTCCAAAGAGTAGGTGAAAGAACGGACCCTTGTGGGCAGCCTTTAAAAATTTGTTTTTTAATGGTAAAAGCATTATTAGTCCAGATAATTACCCTGTTGGAGAGGTAAGAGTGAATGTATTTCTGAAAGTGAAGAGGAATACGGCATGAATGAAAAATATGGAAGAGAGTCGACCAATCAACGTTGTCAAAAGCAGATTTGATATCAATAAAGGTAGAAGCAATATGTTTATGCACCCTGGTATTTTTAATGGGATGCACTAATTTGTCCATGGCCTCAATGCAGCTGCGGTTTTCCCTAAAGCCGAACTGAGACCTATGGAGAATATTATTCTTAGTAATCCAAAAGAGAAACCTATTAAGAAAAATTCTTTTTGAAATTTTCTAAGGGTGAAGAGCAAACAAATTGGTCGATAGGAGAGAGTAGACGATGGGTCACGCCCGGGGTTCAGTAAAAATTTAATTTTAGTGTTCTTAAAAAAGGGAAAGGGGGAAGTGATTAAATTGGATGCAGAGGTTGAAGAAACGAAAGAGAAAAGTTGGGAAAGGATTTAAAAAGGCTTCAAACAGCGTAGTCAATGAGATCAATACCCGGGGCTTTACCCCCCAGGAAGCTTCCGGAAGACGCTCAATTTCACTAGGGCTCAGGCATGAAGGAGGAGAGCAATCTTGGGGGACAAGAGGAATAGGAGAAGCTCCTGAAGGAAATGAGAATCAAGAAGAAGGCTAATCTTACTATGGAACAAAGGCAGGTCACCAGTCGAAATCTGATGAAGATAGTAGGGCTGGTTAACTTTCCGAAAGTTGCTTTAAAGTATATCCCAAAAATTTTTAAATTCGTAGAACAGAAAGACTCCCAAGCTTTCTTGGTGTCATTTTTGATTTTTTTTAGTTGGCCCGAAGGGCTTTGTACCTGGAGCGCATAGAGGCAATCTCATCGACCGGCAGGCCATGCGTAGTGAGAGAAACCACCCTCCTCTTGTATGCATTCAGCTGATTACGCTGAATTCTTAGGGAATTTTTCCACCATTTGAAAGAAGGGGTATTTAAAACCCGGCGGTTTCTAAGAGTTGAGAAGGCAGAGGCATTTTTAGTATTAATTTATAGACTAGCGAAATCATCCAGTAGTTCAGTTGAGGAGATGTTAGTTAAGAAAGAATTAAAAAAGTTATAGTTCTTGCGAAAATTGTAGATAAATTTATTAATGCCATATTTGGTTTTAAAGACAAAGTCAGAAAAGGTTAGATCACACCGGAGATGAACACTGATAAAACTATGGTCGCTAAGGGATTCGGTGGAAAGAATTTCCCAATTCTCAACAAAGGAAATTAGGTCACAAGATGTGTGAGGGTGAGATCGGGGTTCCCAACCGCGGACCTAGGGCCGTGAAAGGTTGGTCCCAGTCCTGGAATATTGCAAAGATGCAAATTGTTGGAGAGTAAGAAATTAGTCAAGATATCCCCCTCCTGTCAGTGTTCTTATACCCCCAAACAACTGACCTTGCATTGAAGTCCCCGGCTAACAAACAATTCTTATTAATTCCTTTATAGAGGTTCAATCGATTCATACCCTCGGAGAAATCATTATGAGGGGGAAGGTAAACGTTAATAACAGTAAGAAGAACTTGGTTTAATTTAATGTTGACGGACACAGTGTGATCTGTTTTCATGCGAAAGTTGCAAATGATATTCTGATTATAACAAACAATTTAGAGAATTTAAAAAGAATTGAGATGAACTAAGTGGGGAATTTAAGGGAAGATTAAAGTTAGGGTAAGGATCCTGGAGGAGAAGTAAATCGAAACCCATCTCCACTGCAACTGAGTGAGCTTGAAGATGGGCAGACCGGGAGCGATTCGCATTTACTTGTAAAATTCTAAGATCTGCCAGAATTAACCCTCTAAGCGGTCTGCACTTAAAGTCTTGCCATTCTGGAGATGCTTCAAAAATGCACCGCACATATTTTTTTGCTTTCAGGTGTTTTTCTCAAAAGCAGTTGAGCCGTACTTTTAAGAATGCGGCTCGGCCGCGTTTGGGAATCTTGCTTGAAGGCAGAAAAAGCATCTCTGGAATGGCGGAATTTTACGTGCAGACCACTTGGAAGTTTAAAGAAGGAGTGGTTATAACTGAAAGGGATAAGCAAGAATTGAAAGCATAAAATAATTAAAGATAGAGATAGTAGTATATGCAAAATGAAAATAATAGTAATAAAATGAATTAAAATATTAATAAAAATACAATACAAATATAAAATTATAAAAATCAATAAAAATACAACACTAATATAAATAGATAAAAATGAAATACAATACACGAAATACATGAAGAATACATAAAAAATATAGTACGTGAGTAATGATAACTAAGATAAAAACGACAAGGCACGAAACAATGCAAATTTACAAATAGATAATACATTAATAAAGAAGAATAAAATAAAAATATTGTAGTTACAGATTATAATAAAAATATACTGAAGAGAAAAATCTCATAAGTATGAATAGGGAGAAAAATTGAGTGGACCCTCGAGGAGGGTTCAGAGAGGCTTACTATAGTTAATATAATGGTCTTGAAACAATAAAATATCTGAACCAATCTCCGCGGCCACCTCGAAGACCTGAAGGTGTGCAGCCCGTGAATGATTTACATTTAATTGTAAAATATAAATAGCAGGAAAAGCCGAGGTTTATCAGGAATGTTTGGGAAAGAACAGTAGCGGTGCGCTTAGTGATTAATGTAAAAAAGAGAGGAGGAAAAAGTTATTCGCCCAAATCTGCCTTGCAAAAAATTTTGAATAAGGAAACGAATAGAAAACAAATAAAATCGAATAATAAAAACTAATAATGTAAATATAATAAAACGCATAAAAATGTGCCTTGATTAAATAAAAATAAGAAGTGAATCAGAAAAATTTAAGAACATATATAAACAGAATATATCAAAATAATATATATATATATATATATATACACATAAAGTTAAGAAGGTACTTCAACAATAAATATTAAAACACAAGATACACACATAATATACAAAAATGAAGGGGAAAAATAAAGCATAAAATGCAGCTCAACAAATAAATATGAAATGAAGTTAAACAAGTAATTTCAATATGCTGATAAATAAATGGAATAATTATAAAATGATAAAACAGGGTGCGAAAGTGAAGAAGTCAAAAAATAAGTGAAAGAGATTAAAACGTCCGTAATCGGCGCGATCCATTGTACGTTTTTTAAATTGGATTAATACTGGGCAGTTTTTATCACGGCATCCGTGATTTTCTGAAAAATCTGATCTAAACCTAGCATTATGATTTGTGCAGTTGGCCCAAAGTACCACAAGTAGAGCATTGCATGACAGATATAAATGTTTCGATTCTAACTCTCTCAAAATTTAGATACAGATAGCCGTGAACTTTGATAACGGGGTAGAGATCAGGAGTTACAGATATGACCCAATTATTGGAAGATTTCGATTTTACAGGGAAATTTACCTCAGAGCCACCATCCTTGAATATATCATTTTTTAGAAGTAATGCTTTGGTAATGGAATTTTTGTTGTATGATGAATCCACACAATAATATAAACTGTGGCTTACGTCGAATTGGCTTGGATATTGAGAAACTTGCAACGTCAGCATTATTGGAGAGTTCTTGGCTAAGTTTGCTTACATCCTCGTCGGTGGTCAAACAGATTGCAATTCCACCATTATTGATATTTTTAATTCTGGTTATTCTAAAGGGTAAATTTTTGCTCAGCAGAAAGCACGTTATTTTGTTACGGGTGGTGGAAGAACCGGCATTAGGTTCCGAAGGTCTGACCAGGAGGACCTTTTCACTAGGAGGCGGAGGGATGGTAAAGGAGGAAACAGCTGCTGGTAAAGTAGCGACCTGTGCGTAGCTAGGCTTGGCGATGATGGCTGGAAGGGAGGCGAGAGTATCAGTGTTATGCTCCATGGAGGATCCAAGATCGTTTACACAGGAGACGGTTGATTCTATGTGTGAAGCCAGGCTAGAAATGACAGAGTCGAAACAGCGCTGAGATTCCTGTAATTTTCCTTCGGATAGAGCCACTTGCTATTCCAAATCTCGGATGTGTTGATAGGCGTCATCCAGGGCCTCCTGAGTAGGAACGGTCTTCGGTTTGAGGACCAGAAGGGGAGACGCTCGAAGATTGTAGCTTCTTGACTACTAGGCCACTAAAGATATGGAAGATGGGAGTGAGAGGAATTCCATAAGCATAGGAGAGGAACCCTTGAGGCGTTTTGCGTCGGCTGTCTGGAGGAAATTTTCAAAAGCTGAAAGAGTAACCTCCATTTTAAGGTATTCATCAGTTCTTGCAGCTCCCGGGAAGGACCGAAGAAGGCTAATAATAATGCCTTCATCCTTGTCTTTACTTTCTTTGTTTTTCTTAATCTTGGAGCCCATGTCTTTTTCAAAAATATCTTTAGACATGCTGGAAATTATGGGCGTTATAAATAAAACGAAAAACGATGGAAATTATTAAAGCGTAAATTGAACATGATAGTTATATGTACAAGTGGATAAGCAAAACACCATCAAAAGGAGAAAAAAAAAAATACCAAAATGCTTGCTAAAGGAGAACGAGCCTACTCGCCGGTTGATGAACGGCGAAGAGGGAAGCGAAGGTTGCGGCAAGGAGAAAAACTGAATTTCCGGTGCCGAAAAGCTCGAGAAACACGACCTCTTTTCGTGATATTGTCCTGCGCATCTTTTAAAATTTCGGTGTTGATTTTATTGACACTATCATTTTTGGGTGCAAATATTGATCTTGCGCACAACCATTGATCACAATTTAAACTTTTTTGCAAGCCCGGGTAAATTTGAGCAATAAGATCTACATCATTTTCTACTAAATTACAAAATTATGTGGAAAGTAGAATATAACCTTCAACATCTGCATCCAAACATCCATCACCGATGTTCAGTAGAGTCTGCATAATGTCCCAAATCTACTTCATTATGAAGGTGCAGTCTCGTATTCGCTTTCAGATTGAATTTTTTATCTTTTGCCCATAAGTTTGATGATTTATTATAAGCTCTGATTTCATTGGGTTACTCCTCGGTTACGGGAGTCTGTGGGGAAATCCCGCCAAAAAACTACCTTCCTTCCATAATATCACTATCTCGTAAATCCTGAAAGGGGTCAATTTAACCTTCAAAGCTTTCGGTAATATTTTTCACCCCAAACTAAAAGCTTAATTGTCGGCATCAAAGGAGCTATTTTTGGAAATTCAGAGGGGTTAACCCATGAAAAGATTCCAAAGAAATTTTTAAAAGGGGAATTCGTCACCCCCGGTTGTGTGTTTCCTATCCGGAAAGGGGCCACGAAAGTATTTTTTAAGGACGGCATTAATAATTTTTGCAAACCCCTTTTTTCCGGTTTTCGGGGTTCGAAAGGACCCCCCGGGTTCTTTTTTTGAAACATGTGGAAAAGGATTCTTTTTGGGGTTATGGGGAATTTTCTGTTACCTGATGTTGCAATGTTATAAAATCGGTCTAATTTAAACAATTTCATTATCGAAGTCATTTTCGTCGACTGGTCGCTGACTAATCATTCCAAAATCATCAAGCTTCTTCCCAATCATCGTGAAAACCTTATTTTCAATCATTATTAGCGTTTCGTTGTAATGTATTCATTGAAAGTTGTATCTGCATGTACTTGCTGCAGTCGTCGCAAATTATCTTCTGAAATATACTCTTTGTACTTATCCCAAAGGTTTTGAGGATTAGAAAGACCGTAAGATGATATACGCATTGCGTAAAAGTTCACTAATTTTATTCGGTGATTGGCATTGTAGTTTCGTCCCAAAGATTATTATTATCTAACAATCGCCGAGCTTCCCTTGTTTCGATGTAAGCTTGACATTCCTGACCATTGACAATTTTAAGGTCTCTAAATCTGGTTGGACCTCGAAAGTCAATAACGTTTGCAAAAGCTTTTTAAATAAAAGCGGGAAAAGCACGATCTGTGTCCGTGTTTAACCCCAGGCCGTTTTTAATGGTGTACCTTGAAGACACCAATCTCTTTTTAAAAGTGTTTTATGTATAATAACGGAGAATTTCAGGGTACAATAATGTTTTTGCAAAAGGAACTCTGACAAAGTTGAAAAAAAGGCAGTTAGTGTGGTTTCCTGAGGAGATGAAATCCTTTTTTGAAAATTACTCTCATTAAAAAAACTCACTGCCCGTTTGCTAAATGCCAAGGTGGAACAGGTTTTGCCCTCCAAACAATTTTTAATTTTTGGGAATTTCTTATGTCCTTCACTGTGTGAAAATAAAAAAAAAAAAAAAATAATAAAGCATTAAAAACTCACGGACACCCTAGCCGGGGAGGTGCGCCCCGCGGACCCGCGTATGCCCTTTCCTTTGGGGAAGGGGGCATAAAATATCCCTTTATTTTGGGATTCCATTTAAACTTTTTTTAAAATTATTTTAAACCCTTAAAAGGGTAACAAACAAACACATTCGTATTTATAATATTATTAAAATAATTTATATAGATACTTCAGAAGCCCAGCGAAATGAACAAGTATCGGCAGTATTTAAATATTTCTTTGAAATTTCCATAGTCTGTGTATTTCTTTCTTTTTTTTTAATGGTAGGACCGGTCCTATTCATCTCGGTTAACAGGGACATTATTTTGTATGCAAAGAATATGTACAAAATTATACGTATTCCATCAATATATTTTAGATCTGATTTTTGCTTAAATTTTTTTAATTGATTTCTGAGGGAACTGTGCTTGTGTCATATAGTTAAGTTTTACATGTACTCATTTGCTTTAATTTGCAATGTATTTAGATTAATACTTTTTACTCGTGAAATTTATATTCGTCCCATCAAATAACTTTCTTTATATAGGAAGTGTTTTTGAAAATTCACAAATTTGACGAGATGGACTCCTTGATCCGAGGGATTCAATTTGTCGAGAAAAATTATCCACGTGAGTGCTATTACTTCAGTGACCCTGTAGATGACTTACGGTGCAAGAAAGTGCCTTTTGATTTCAGTCGTCCTTACCCTTTTTTGGTCGTAAATATTGGATCGGGAGTCAGCATCTTAGCAGTGTATTCAGAAAATGAATATAAACGAGTCACAGGAACAAGGTATTGAAATGTATTTCTTCTCATTTGAATTGCATTACGTTAAGTTATAGATTTTTAAATATGATTTTAAAAACTCAATGTTTAAAGAACTTAAACGTAGTAAAATTGTCATGCAGAATAGAGATTAATTCGACAAATTACAAAAATTATTAATTAAATTTTTAAATTACAAATTTTTACCTTCTTGTTAACCTCTGAAAAGGAATGTAGAGTATAAATACATTTAATCTTGCTCCGGACCTGGAAATGACTGCCATCAGTCTATGACAGGCAGCCCAATACAGTTCAGAAACACAACAAAAGTAACAACATTAGCCGCTGTATGGTCCTCAAGTTCAGAACAAGAGGTCAAATGGTATCAGCACATGTCTTTAGAATTACATAAAGGGCAAGTTCGGGAGTCCACTAATTCGAACTTGTATAGGTTTTCTTGAGGTAGTAATGTCCAGTTGTAACTAAACGACATCTACAGGTCTAGGCAGATAACAAGGAATGGGACTTTCCATTAAAGGTTTGAGGCTCATTCTCTCGAAAATGAGCCTTAAATCTAGCATTGAGGGTTCTTTTGGTACTTAACATACTAAATGACGTTTGGGGAATGCCAGAGTCAGCCTTAGCCAGTGTGCCAGCAAACTAATTACCCGTGATTCCACAATGACTTGGAGTCCACTGTGGGGTGATATTGCGACCGCTGTCCATCAAAGAATTAATCAAAAAACAACTGGCTCATTATTTTAAAGTAGGATAGAAGAAATGTTTTCTCTGTAGATTGTAAATCAATGAATATCATAATGTTCTGATCATCTCTTTTAGCAATTTCCTTCAAAGCCATTTGGACAGTAAATTAATTCAACATCATAGTTGATACAATGAACTAAATTCATGTGACGTCATAGTCACATGGTAACTTAGTCGCATGTTTTCAGCCAATCAGTTCATAAATTAATTCGACGTCATAATTATATCATAAATGTAAACACGCGTTTCCAGCCAATGAGTCCATGGACTTCACTGTTGCCAACTTTTGCTTTTTGCAGAAACTTTCTTTTAAAAAGTACATATTTGTCAACGATATAATAATGCACATAGTTAAAAAAATACACTTAGTTTAAAAGTATTCGTATAATGTAAAGTTTTTTTTTTTTTAACTTTGAAAATTGTTTGAAGAATTTTAACACGTGAACTCTTTACCCAATAATATCAAATTTTAAATGTTATTTGAACTTTACAAGTTGAACAACTAGTATGTCAATTTTTAATCAATGGGAAACACGTGATTGCCGTTTTCATGTGACCATCGTGAATTTAGTCCAGTAGCTTAATCAGACTATCATGGCAGAAGTTATACATTTTTTACTTTTTAAAACTTTTATGGTGTGTGACTCCATATTTTTTAATTTTTCAAAATAATACATATTCAACAAAATGATAAATCAAAATGTGATTTTCTTTTGCGAATTTCGGAGTAAAGAAATTAATTTCGATAACAAACCTTTCAAGTGGGGTGATTGTAAATGCATTATGGTAATTTAATAGTTTGTTTTCATCGAAAAAAAATTTTTGTGTATGATGTGGCGAGTGCAGTTTTAGCACTACTACTAAAATATGGTAAATTAGATTGTGTGAACAAGAAATGCAAACCTGCCCGAAAGAGAGCAGTCTTAAAATTCAATTGAATTGTAAATTGCATGATCAGAAAGAAGTTACATGCGAAATTGTTTTATTTGCTCACTTGAACCAGTATTGAATTATTTCTAAAAAAATTGTTTTAATAATGCATTTCTTTTATTATTACATAAGAAAGATTCTTAACGTGTTGATTTCTCTTAGTCTTGGAGGTGGTACCTTCTTAGGGTTGTGTTGTCTTTTGACTGGATGTGAAACTTTCGAAGAAGCTATCGCTCTAGCGGAAGTTGGAGACAGTACCAAAGTTGACAAGCTAGTTAAGGACATCTATGGAGGAGATTATATGAGGTTCAACCTCAGAGGAAACACTGTTGCCAGCAGGTAGGTGTAATGTTGAAAATCACGCAAACTTAATTCAAAGACTGTCTTCTTTGCATCATGAATATAGAAATATCTGCATGATTTACTTTGAAGGTTGAACATTTTTTAGCAAAGAATTTGTAAAAAGTGCATTGAAATGTTATAAACTTCTTAAATTTATAACGGAGCTGCAATACTCTTTTAGCTAAAGTTGGGATTCATAAATAATTATCTCAGGCAAAGTCTATGCACTTTTATATTGATTTAATCAGTATTTTAATTCTTCAGTATAAAGTTAAATGATAATGTTAAAGTTAAAGTTCAGATGATAAAGTTAAAATTAAGAATAAATAAATGTTTATCTATATAATACCTATAATAACTATGTAGTTTACAATATGAGATATGGTTGCTGGAGGTGTTGGTAATTTTCTCTGTCTCAAAAATTCTTATAATGCCTGATGGGTCCCTTCATATAAATCTAGACAAAACGGATTGTAATTATTTGGTAACTTTAGATCACAGTTATCAAAGTATTAAACTACACTACAAGCCATTAAAATTGCTACACCAGGAAGAAATGCAGATAACAAAACATTTATTCGACAAATATATTATACTGAAAATAACAAGTGATTATAAATTTTCAAGAAATTTGGGTTCGTAGATCCTGAGAAATCAGAACCAAAACAACAAAACCCATCCACCTCGGGCAGTAATAACAGCACTTATACACCTGAGCATTGAGTCAAACAGGGATTGAATAGCATGTTAGGTATAGATTCCCATGCAAGCTTCAACACGATGCCACATCTCATCAACCATAATCACTGCGGGTGATGGCGAGCCACTCGCTCGGCAACGAAGAACCAGGCGTTTTCTATTGGTGAGTGATCTGGTGAGCGTGCAGGCCAGGGCAACAACTAAACATTTTCCGTATCAAGAAAGGTCCGAACAATACCGGAAACATGCGGTCGTGCATTATTCTGCTGAAACGTAGAGTTTCGCAGAGTTCAAATAAAGGGTAGAACCCCGGATCGTAACACACCAGAAATGTAACGTTCACGATCCAAAGTGCCGTCAATGTGAGCAAGAGATGACTGAGACATGTATCCAATAGCTCCCCAAACCATGAAACCAGATGAGGGGCCAGTATGACGATAACGAATGTACGGTGCCAATGTGCGTTCACAGCGATGACACTGAACACGAATGCTTTAAGCAGAACCTGGATTAATCTGAAAAAAAAATGACGTCTTGCCATTTCTGCGCCCAGGTTCGTTATTGATCACACCATTGAGGACGCTCCTGTCTGCGATACATCACAGACAGGAGCAATGGTGTGATAATGGTAACTTCAAGGATAGCCGCAGCCATGGTCTCCTAGCTGAGTCTATGCTGCTGCAAACGTCGTCGAACTGTTCGTGCAGACCAGGGGTGGGCATTAAGTCGATCGCAATAGACCTGGTGGACGCCAAGACATATTGGGGTGACCGCCTTTACTGAGACTAAGACGTGCATACTAAAAGAAACATATTTGTCGAACACCGATGCCAGCTAACTGGGTGGACTGCAACATCTTGAAAAAGTTAGAATTAGCCCGTACCCTGGAAAAGTCTGCCCACCCCTGGTGTAGGCACTTTTGTCTTTCAAACGAACCCATTTCTCGACTCAGGGCTTGTGATGTGGCTGCATGATCCATTAAGGCCATGCGGATAACATGCCTGTCTTGTCGATTGTTAGTGATAGGGGGCCGTTGAGATCCAGTATAGTCCATACCCATTAATTCCATATTTTACTATCAGTTATTGGATCACTCGACTGATATGAGCAACAATACTGTGATACGATAAACCGCAATTCCGGCATGCTACAATTTGACATTTATCAAGTCAGAAACGTGCTGGTACGCATTTCTGCTTCTTACACGAGGCATCACAACAACTTTTCAACAGGCAACAACGTCCAAATACAATTTGTGTATGAGAAACCGGCTGAACAATTTCCTCATTTAAACACATTGTAGGTGTCGCTACCGACTCCTGCTTTGTCTGAATGCGCTGAAAAACTAATCATTTGCATATAACATGACCTACTTCCTGTCGTTTAAATTTCACGTCTGTAGCATGTCGCTTTCTTAGTGTAGGAATTTTAATGGCCATTTGTGTAGTATGCTTTATGAAGACCTTTAGTTGTAAAATAAACCCATAAAAATGGGAATTTGCTTAAATTTAAAAGTGATAGGATAATTAGGGGATAAATAGGGTGGGGAAATAGGGATAAGTGAAATTATTCACATAATGTATCATTCTTGTCATCTGATTATAATCCGAAATTTGGCGTTCTTTCACAACCAAATGTACGAAGGGGTACATAAAAGAAACCCAACTATTTTTTCGGTGGGCAAAGCTTTTGTAGTAACACGTTTTGCCTCTAGGAGCTCATAGAGCTAACATTAAGGAGTCAGTAAGCAGAGTAACATCGCTGAAAAAGGTTAAGACTAGTTTCGGCAGATTTTATAGGGACAACTGTTTTATGATCATTTTTGCAATGGCTGTTTTTCGTGAAGAGCGTGCGGCGGCAATATTCTGCTTTTTATTTGCAAAAAATGGAATAAAAAATCTTGAAATGTTAAAAATGGCGTTCAAGAACGGTGTTATGGAGTGTTATGGATATTTTGGTGTTGAGTCAGTTGATGAGAAACGCAGTCCATCCACAGCCAGAAGACATGAAAATGTTGAAAAAATTCATGAAATCATCAAGGAAAATCGATGACAGACCATTGAAGAAATTGTGGAGCTGTCCGGAGTGACTCGGAGCTCAGTTCGGCGAATTTTGACTGAAGACTTGGGAATGAAAAAGGTTATTGCCAAACTCGTGTGGCGTCTTCTGACGGCTGAACAAAAGCAAAGTCACAGGGAAGCATACTGTGCTTTGAAAGAAAGGTCCAGAAATGATCAAAACTTCTTAAAAATGAAAATAGGCATGGAAGGAAAGCATTTTGCTGACTTTGCTAAAGTGAAGGGGAAAACGACGGAGACGCTGTGAAGCACCACAGAAGATAATTTTAAACAATGTTTTGAAAAATGGAATAAAAGATTAGACAAGCCTATTAGTGCATGTGGAGAGTACTTTGAATAAAGAAGATTTGTGCTCAACATTTTAATGACTAAGTTTTTAAAAAAATGGGTTCAGTTTCTTTTGTGTACTCACTCGTACATTATCAAATATAATGCGATAGTAATCTGATTGCAAACATCTGCATTTCAATTTGTAACTTGAATACGGTCAATATTTTTTCAATGGTATTAGTCAATTCGTTATTAATCTAATGTAGTCAACGCAAATTTTTATCCCATTTTCTTTCTTTTTTTCAGTTTCGGGAACATGTACAGCAAGAAAAGGCGTGAGGCATCTACCAAAGAAGACCTTGCTCGAGCTACGTTGGTTACCATTACCAACAACATAGGATCAATAGCCAGAATGGCTGCTTTAAATGAAGCAAGAATTGTTTTCTTTTACAATAATATACAGCATGATTTTTTTATATATTTATTTCCTAATTATTTTGCTCGGTTGTATCCTTTTTAATTTTTGGGATTTATTTTTGGTATCTTAAGCTTGTGTGCAAAAAATTCCTGCCTTAACCTTCAAAGTTTCGTTATGTAACCGTTCAACATAATTTCGTAAACTTTGTACTTAAAATTCCAATTAATAATTTTTTTTAACTAATGACAAAATCGCAATAAGTTACTTTTAGGTCTGAATTAAGTTAATTTAAATTTTTTTGGTAATTATTGAAAATACTTTGTTTTTTCAAACTATTTACAATACAATTTGACTGTCTATTAAACAAATAAAGCCATTTGTTAACAGGGTCAATAATTTGCTCTAAATGTATCTTGAATTGTTCATTGCCATCCTTCAATAAGGGCAATATAATAGCCAACATCAAAATAATAGTTTCTTTTTTTCTGGTATGTTTAGCTACATTGTTTTTTTGGCTTAAGAATGAACAATATTCCTCTTTTTAAATTGCCTTACATTAGAAAAAATAGTTAAATGTATGTATACAATCATTGTATAGATTTTTTTTGTAGTATCAAAATTACTCATTTTAGTTGAAAATGCGCAGTTTTTATAAATTACCACTTTACAATAGATTGTTTGCTTATTTTTAATGCGATTTTTGTATTAAAACCTGAATTGAATGTTCAATATTTGTTTCAAATGAATTTTTAATATATTTGCATATAAATTTCAATCGCAACTTTTAAATATTTATTGCTTTTAAATATTTATAATTAATTTTGAATGCTTTAACTTTAGAAAATACTTTAACAAATGCATTTCTCATTTATCCAGTCAAGTTAACTTCTAAGAGACTAAGCTTTTATTACTTTGTTTGAAGCAAAAAAAAAAAAAAATTCGGCAGAGAACTTTTGTTGAAAGTGAAAATTCAAAAGTATTTCTATATGCATTATATTAATTATTCCTTCTCATCCACTTCTGCAGGGCATACAAAGAGTCGTCTTTGTGGGAAACTTCCTTCGAAATAACACCATATCCATGAAGTTATTAGCGTATGCCATGGAGTTTTGGTCCAGAGGAGCTCTGAAGGCACTGTTTTTAGAACATGAGGTAATTATAGTGAAAACATTTTGTAAAACTAGGAAGTGTCAACAAGTCCTTTGAAAAACTAAAAGAAGGCTCTCGTAGCATTGCTAACGGTCTATTTTTAGTAACCGTCATTCCTTACTAGGTATCTGTCAAAATTTCTGGCATATTCATAGTGATCTTGTTTTGTTTATTGGGGAATGGGGTAAATTTTTTCGTGCGGTGAATAAACATTTCTACTTAAAAGGTTTAACGCCGAAAGAAATTAAAGCCGAGTTGGATGCAGTTCATGGCACATCTGCCTCTGTATTTGCAACTATTTACAACTGGATAAATGAATTTAAACGCGGCTGTACATCAACAAAAGATGAACATTGTTAAAGATGTCCCGTAGAAGTGAGTACCCGCGAACGGATTGATAAAATCCACGACATGACGCTAAGTGACCAAAGAACAAAAAATTGCGAAAGGTACCGTCAAAAAGTACCATCGTTTCAATTTTGCATGATGAATTTGCATTAAAAAAATCTGCAAGTTGGGTGCTACGCTTGCTCTCAGTTGAAAACAAACGCAATCGTGTGGTCACCTCTAAGGCTGTCTTGGAGCGCACGCGTCGTACTCTGGCTGAGTTTCTGCGGAGATTAGTGCCTGTAGATGAAATATGAATACACCACTACTCTCCCAAGATGAAAGAACAGACAAAACAGTGGATTGTTAAAGGAGGACCGACTCCAAAGACGGCAAAATCGGCTTGAAAGTTTATGGCTACGGTTTTTTTGGGATGCTTGTGGAATTATCCTCATCGACTATTTGGAAAAAGGACAAACGATTACTGGAGAGTATTATGCGTCATTGTTAGGCTGGCTGAGTGAGAAAATAAAAAACCATCCTTCATTCGAAGAGGAAAAATCCTCTTTCTTCAAGACAATGCGCATAGTTCCAATGGCTAAATTTGAGCGTTCACATCAAACAAGGAGGTAATCTCACAAACAAACGCGTATTTTGAGTAATTTCCGCAATCGTACCTTCTGAAGGCTTAAAAAATATTAGAGAGGCATCTGGTAAAGTGGATCCAACTGAAAGGAGATTATGAAAAAAACCCTCGAAAATTGTTTTCTATCTTTTTCTAAGGACTTAATGGCCCACCCTCACAAAAATCCCTTCTACAGCCCATTTTAAATTCGTATGATTAATGTGAATCCTTTGAAAATCCTATCCTCGGCAACATCTTAGGGACGTCTTGGGGCCTTGAGCCCCCAAGCAAAAGTAGGACCCATTTGCAACCCTTTTAAGTAGAGAGAATATAGCATATGTTGTCAAATACTGATACAAATGGTAACCCGTAACAAAGAAATGTGCGTAACTAACAATCTCAGACCTAGAGATAAACCGACTATCTCCTTTCGACTAAAAGAGTAATCAAGATGTGTGGAGGTAGGCCTAGATACAGATAATAAACTTGACGTGTGAGTGAGTGAGTGAGAGAGATAATGCAATCTTTCCACTGTTAGTTGAGACGTAGTTCGAAACTCCCAGTCTTGCAGATAATGTCGGGGAAAAACATTTGACTATTAAAATTATTTCGATCATGAGCTTATTGAGGACGAGACGAGCCCCTTGGCTCCTACCTTAAATATTTCCTTTCCTATCCTACTTGCTTTTCAAATCGAGAAAATTTTAATGCAATAAAAAGCAAAAGTAATGAAGTTTTTTGTAGTGTTTCACTTTTCTTCCTGTTTATTAAAATATTTATCTATTTTAATGATTCATGTGTTATTTTTTCATAGTTATAAAATATTCTCATATATTGGGGAGCTCTTTTGGAGAGATTTTATTTTATTAGAGAAATCGCTGCCCTATCCTGGGCGTGAAAAGGAAAAATTCTATTGAATTAATGTTGCTTTCTCGGCAGTGGCATACACAAAAGGTGTAACATTCTCCACGCAGTCTGATTATCTAATTCCGAGGGTCCCGTACTCGAGAGGTTGAGATTCGTACCCGGCTTATATTAGAAATATTTGCCATGATACAAAACACCAAGAAATAATAACAAACACAAATGATCAGGTTAATTGATTTATTTATCTAACTGTCTCTGTGAATTAAGAGGAAGGTCAATGGATGTATAAATAATCAAAATTTTACTTATCGGAACTATTCTATGACGCTCTTGACACTTGCTTCCACAAAATGACAGAAGCTCTCGAGATGATGTTGAGGCATCAGATTCATCGAGATCAATAAGACTTATCTGAAAAATTTCCGAAATGGACTACCGTATCATGACAATAAGTGCCTAGGTATGGGCAACGCCAATAATTAGGCAACACAGTATACTAATTAGTTGATAAATCTTTATTTTCCAAGCGAAAATCTCTGTATTACTATTTACTACCTTCTCAACTAAAAACTACCCATAATATTTCCACCTCTCTCTCTCTCACTTTTATATCTTAAAACTTAACTGCATATTACACTACTATTGTAAGGAAATAAGTTAAAACACTTGATTGTAAAGCCTTGAAGAATATTATCTCGTGTTAAATTTAATGGGGAATCCTTACAAAATAGCCAGCTACTGGAGAAAGGAAGAATATCCCTCATACACCAACATATTTAAAAAAAATTTTTCTTGAAGTTTACGCCTTGGCGCTTTCGTTTATATAAACTGCTGGCCACCGTAAATGCAACACCAAGAAAGACAAGAGATAGCACAACAAAATTTATTTTGTAGATAACATGTTGACCAAGTATCAAATGATTAAATTTATAGACTTCTGTGAAGTGTGGTTCCTGCCAGAATCGGTAGCCAGAGTAGCCGCCATTGTTGGAGATCACCGCTGTCACACGCCACGGCATTGATTCAAAGACTTTGGATGTGTTCTTGGGGTACAGCAGACCCAGCAGCTTCCACACGTTGCCAAAGTTGATCTGGTGTGGCAGCTGGAGGTGTAATCTGGGTCAATCGTTGAGCAACCATGGACCACATGTTTTCTATAGGCGAAAGATCCGGAGAGCGAGCCAGCCAGGGAAGCAATTCAATCTGGTGATTGACGAAAAACCTTTGGACAATGCGTGCCACGTGTGGTCGTGCATTATCCTTTTGAAATATGGCTGTGGCCAAGCCCTGGAGGTAAGGACAACTGGCTCAACACATCGTAGATGTAGCGCTGGCTGTTTAAAGTACCGGCAATGCGTACTAGTGGAGTGCGAGAGGGATATCCAATACCGCCCCATACCATAATACCCGGGGTAGGACCAGTGTAGCGGTGCATAACGCAGCTGTTCAGCATCCTCTCTCCACGGTGTCTCCAGACTCAATCCGACCATCGTGGTGTTGCAGACAGATGCGTGACTCGTCAGTAAAGACAACTTCATTCCATTCTGCCGCCCACATCCTTCTTTCATCGCACCATTGGCGGTGGAGACGTCTGTGGTTCTGCGTCAGGGTAGACCAAGCAATGGACGTCTTGCGGACAGACCACTCTGCTGTAAACGGCGTCGAATGGTACGCGCAGACACTGAATGATGCGTTACAGACTCAATGTGCTGTGCTATGGTTCGTGATGTGACTGAGCGATCCGTCACTGCCATGCGCACAATATGCTTGTCCTCACGTGAAGTGATGCACTGAGGTGGATGCGATCGACCACGTCGGTCCGTCGTACACTCCTGCATCCAACGGTCACATATCCGCATTACAGTTGTTTGGTTTCGTCCAACACGACTACCGATTTCCCTGAAAGATAATCCACAATCTCGGTAGGCCACTATCCTTCCTCTGTCGAACTCGGATACTTGATCAAAAGCTGATCGCTGTTTTTCTACGAGACATAACTGATCGTTTTTTGAAAAAAACACAAGAAAAACACAATTGCCGAACTTGAAACCGTCGAAATCTCCAAGCCTTAAACAGCGCTTTGAGGTGGCGCCACAGGCGCGCGTGATATGTGTCTGCGCTGAAATTCTAATCTGCATATCTCACCTCCGCTAATGCATGTTGTAAATTTCATGTTATTTGCATGCTTCCTTCAGGGTGTTGCATTTACTGTGACCAGCAGTGTATTTTTTAAAAAATATAACCCTTTGAAAGTAGTCCGTGTGTGTACGCCACTGTTTCATGGACTCAGAATCTCTGGTAGAAGATAGCCTTAAATTCCTTTCCATCAGAATGTTAAAGAATAGGAAATAAACTCAAAAGTACTTTCATATTAAAAAAATATTCCAATATTAATATTATACTCTATTCACGAACTGTTAATTTTTTTTAAAATCTTACTGTTTGTTTCTATAGAAAACGATAGATTACTTCAATATTCCAATTCTTTTAATTAATTCCTTCAATTTACGATGTTCTTCAAATTTAGATTAGTGATCTAGAATGTTAAATGAATTTCTCACTTTAATGTTAAAATGAAAAAAAAAGTTGCATTTTAAATAGATATTTTTAAATTTTAAGGGCACAATACGCGTTAAATGATAATTTGTAATTAACTGTATAAGCTTGTACTCATGTTAACATTAGAGTTAGTTAACAAAGAGTCATGTTTTCTCTTTGCTGATGTATTCAGAACTTGAATCTTGTTTCAGTCTTTAGACAACTATTTTATTTTAAGCACCAAAATTGATTTCTTCTTCACTGGAGAGCCCAGACCTTCCTCAGAATTCAATTCCGAGGTATTCTGATGGCTAAGGTTTTCCATTTGTCACCTTAGTTGCTTTCAAATCTTTTTAATAATTTTTTGGTCTTTATCTTTCTCTGTGATACCAAATGGTTCAGCAAGATGTTTTTAGTGGCTCGATTGTCATTCAATCTTAGTGACATGTCCATTTTATTCTTTGTATTGCTAAAAATGTTATATCTGGCCTTTTAAATAGTTCGTAAATTTCCCAGTTGGTTCTTCACCAATAATTATAACATTTAACTTCTCCAAGTATTGACGTGACATTATCACCTTTTCGTGCGTTGATCGATGAAACTGTTTCCAGTTTGTATCTGCAACGCAAGATAATCTTGCGATATTCAGTGATCCTCTTAACTCGGTTATTTTTAATATCGGTATGCGTTATGTTTGGGCGTGTGGTTATAGCAAAAACTTCGACTTTGTCTATTCGATAAACTTGGCCATTTTATCAGAAAAAAACGGGATAGTAAGGAGTAGAGTTTTCTGAAAAGTGTAATTTGATAATCTATAAAAAAAAACCAATGCTTAAAATCCATACTTGCTCAAAATGATAGAAAAGTCAAATTTCGCGGAGGAAGGGCCAGTGTTTTTTCGTGAATGGTCAATCGCAATAAGAAATCTTAAATTTGCATTTAGCAATCGAATTTTACAGCTCATCTAACAAATAACAAGAACAAAACATTGGAAAATAGTTTATAATTAAATGATAACTTGTATGACGATGTATTTTTCTTTCTTATCTTAATCAAATTAGATCCATGAGTTGTTCGCCTTCAGCACCTCGCACTACATCGAATCTTTTAAACCAGGGATAAGCATTATATCGATCGCGATCGACCACTGGACGATTAAAACATTTTGGGGTGACCTCCTTCACTAAGACACGCTTCCTAAAGGAAATATGTTTATGGAACACTTACGCCAGCTAGACTGGAGGATCGGCTTTTCACATTCGATGCGAATGTGTTTATTTGACAAATGATTCCATAAAAATAGACGACACAACTACCTTTATTGAAAGAGAACTATGACGCTTAACATGTTCACTGTTACAGAAGGGAAAAAACCATCACTGCGATGCCAGCCGTGGAAGGGAATATTTCCCTATCCACCGATTGAAGTTGTGACGTCTTCGATTGGGGTGAACCTCACCCATCTATTCAAGCGAAGTTTTATGGCTCCAAACAGACGTTAGGTGACAAGAGCACGTGGCCATGGGGTCATTGTTTATTGTCTGACCTCGGACAAACGCAGACATCGAGTCTGGAATTTACAATAACCAAAGAGTGCCAGTGGCAATAGGTTGACGTATAGGCGAAGCCTGTATGAAAGTCGGTGCCGAGAGAATAGGGTAATAAAACCCAGGTGGTGTGATGAATAAGAGTTTCAGATGAGGATTATGGCGCCCTTAGATTCCAGACAGACCAGGAATGTGTTTGTGTTTGCCGCACAAATAGGAGATGAATGTGGCCCGGGGACGAGGGCAGACCTTTTTTTTTGGCCTGCCAATGAGGAAGACGAGAGGCGTGTTGTAGACCCGCCCCTGGTGTTTAAAAAGGGGTTAATTTTGAGGAGAAAGGGACGGAGAGGAAAAAACCTGGATGGAAAGAGAGAGATAGAGCCCTGGAGTGAGACAGATAGAGAGCCCTGGAGTGAGACGGAGATCGAGCCCTGAATGGAAAACTTGATGTAGAGCCTGGATGGAGTAAACTGAGAGGAGCCTGGAAAGTTAGTATTTAAGGAGTGCCTTTCGGAATAAGGCTTTAAATTCCCGAGAAATAGACTAACTGCCTGGCCAGTACATATTGACTTTTAGTAACCTATGAAGCACAAATAAATACTGCTTTAATTTTAAAATGAGGCTGTGACAAATTTTCTTGTTTGCTTACTACTCACGACGTTACAAAGGAAAGAATAAATGTTGATGATCAGCTCTTCTCACAACATCGTGGGATTGGCTATTGAGACATCATCCCACACCCCGTGCTTCCACGGGATTAGATTCTCTAGTTGATGTCACGTCCCGCGATGGCATGCAGGTAATCGGTCTAATGTAACAGAGAGGGCACATATATGTCGGTCGATTCGTCGATTCACGTATGTTCTCTGCTCGCTGCATTGAATACGTCCACGGTCTAGCAGTGGCTCATAGTTATTCAAGCCTTCGCCTGGACAATTTTGTGTTACTTGTAATTTTGTAGTAAAAATTATTAATCTGTCATTTTAAAACAGGGATAAAATGTCGAAAACAAGTGTTAAGGAAAGAAAATGTACAATTTTAATATATAATAGCCACACCTACGCCACTGGATGGACCGTAACACCTTGAAAACATTAGAAGTAGCCCGTACCCTCGAAAAAAAAAAGTCTGCCCATCCCTGTTTTTAAACAGTTCATCTTGCTTCAAAGCAACTGCGCAAATGTTGAGGTATGAATTCACACGTATTGTACTTTGCACAAAACGCAAGTTTTTTAAAACCACATCAGAATCTAAGGAATCTTAAGTAGACGGAAGTTAAACGTGTCAAAGGTATTTTCTATTCCCGTCAAATTTAACAGCAGTACCGGGCCTTTCACTACGATACCATGTGTACGCTGGTGGTTTCCTCCAAATAATATCCATAGAGGCCTTTCTTTTTGAGTATGATCCGAAGCAGGTCAAAGGATCCTCATTTATCTGAAGGATAGCAGTGCCATCCTTAGCCAGTTTATCTGTAATATAGTTATATTTTAGGTTCATGGGAAATGGAAGGTATCCATTGTAGATAAAGAACAGTAACCTTGGATATTGTTTTGAGCTTATAATTTCAATCAGTGCCGGTTTATCCATTGGACGCTTGGGGCGGGTGCCTAAGGAGCTGGGTAAGCTGGAATTAACCAGGTTTTCTGGTAATAAATTTCATCTTCCAGTGCCAATTGATTGATTGAATATTAACGTCGCACTGTTCAGCAACACGAGGGCTTTTGGCGACGGACCACGTAATTTCCTTTTAACCATGGTCATGACGTGGATCGGCTAGGCCTCCGAGAGCTGGCACTCCCTCTCCTAACTACCGCACCAACGGAGACATTTCAGCTCGACATATTTAACGTGCATCGCTGCCCTACACGGCGAGTCTTTTAGTGGTACTGGGCTCGAACTCGTGACAGGGCAAACCACGGTCCGATACCTATACCACTCGGCTACCGCGGCCACCTTCCAGTGCCAAAAGGGCCTGTAGATCTTCTGCGCCCAGGGTCCGAAATGAGCTTAAATCGGCACCGATTTCAATCTCTCTCCGGTTTTGTACATTTTAATCTGTTAATTTCCAATATGTGGAAATATGAATTTCTAAACCAAACCAATCTTTTAAACTCTGTTTTCATTAACTGTATAATTTACCGTATTTGTCAACCATGAGTTAAACGGACCTTCAAATCATGGTCAATAGAAAAGTTAGGACTAATCCTTATACAAAACAATAAAACATGGGGGAGGGATAATTTACAATTAAAGTAGTGTACGATTAAGAAATAAAATTTTCATCCACTCTACCCTAGTGTTGAGAAAACTGGATTAATCAATGTACAGTTATTCAAGAAAAGGAAAAGGAATGTTGTGTATCACAATCCAAGAACTCATATTTAAAGAATCATACTGTATAAATTTAATGTTAAAAAAATTTAGAACTATTATCTCTTTATATACATTTTTATATTTTTTCAGGGATACTTTGGGAGTGTTGGATGTCTTCTCGAGATGATGAGGGGATCATGATCAAATTTGCGCCGATTTTCATCTTTTATAACGTGAATATATTTTTGTAGCATAACCTGTATTCTGTATATTTCGAACGTATAAATAAAGTAACATTTTCTTTTTTTCCCTTCTTGTTTTTCTTCTGGCTTATCACTCCCTTTTAATAACACTGTCCAAGATCTAGAAATGCTTTTTCGTACAGCTGATTTAATCTATCACGATTTAGGAGATCACTGCTTATTCCACGAATGAATGAAGGCGAAATTATAAGTTAAACTGTCTTAATTCATGAGAGTCTTAAATTTACTTCCGGTCTGGAAAACAGTTTTTCGAACATTAATCCAAACGTAACACTCGCCTTCTTATATTCCAACGAGGTCTTAAGATTTCTGTAGTTGTGTAACAAGAGTTATATTTACAGACCTTTGAAATCTAAAAGAGTAATAGAGCTAAAAAAAAGTTCTAAGTACAGGGGATTCGAAAAGTATGGCTACACTTTCCAAATGGATTAAAAATAAGCAAAGATTTTCGCATACGATTTGTATGTTCCATAGAGAAAAGTTTGAGTTTTCTGTTTAATGGATTGCAAACTAGATAGCGCAATGTCCACTTTTTGCAATATTCACGTTTCAAAATGTCTTCACCACAAGAACAAGCGTAAGTTGTAGAAGGATTTATCGACTTTAAATCTGAAAAACATGAATGGCGTAAATGGGTCACCACCTCACTGGACTTAAGAAAGGTTATAAATGAAAAGATCCCCAGGTGATAGATGGGAAGAGACCTACTAGATCTCTAAATATAACCCCTTTAAACTTCTTGTAGGGATACGTGAAAAGCATTGCTTGCCAATTTTAAATTCGTAACACTGATGAATTGTAAAGTCAGATTACAGCAACCATCCAAAATGTTGATCCTGCAATGCTTTATGGAACGTGGCTAAAAATCTCGTACAGGCTCGATGAGTTGCGCAACTAATAATACATCCACTGAACTCGTCCAAAAAACTGTTAACAAAAACTTCGATATTTTCTTTATGGGATATAAAAAGCCTAGAGTGAATATATCTTTGCTTGCTTATATATATATCCAACTCTTTTTTTTATACGGTCGGTACGTTCCTTAGAAAACCGTGGAAAAAAATTGTGTAACAAAACATATGCGACCTATGGTAAATTTAGGGATCTGTTCTACATTTTTAAAAAATCGTAATATTTTCCCAAAAAGCGTGAAAAAATTAATAAAATCCATGGTACATTATTTATTCCAAAACAGTTCATTTTATATAAAAATTTTAATTAGTACAGTGAAAAAATTAATTCTGTCAAATTGAAATTGGGAATAAAACTACTAAATAACAACTATTCATCGCTACTCGATAACAAGTGTGCTTGTTCATTTTGACCTGGATTAAAAATGCTAATGGTGATGAGGGTGTAACGGAAAATGTTAGCCTCCCCCTGCAGTCAAGGATTTATGCGCTCCGCCGGACCCCGCCAAAGAGTACGTACTTGGCGTCAGACTTAGGCCCCCTACTATTCGCAAGTAATGTTACGCCACTGTGTTAGATATTTCAAGCATAACAGTCGATTTTGATTCGAATGAAGAATTTCGTTCCGTATCAACAGCATTGGTTAGTTTTGTTGTTGTTACGAAGTATGTTATTAGCAGCTATTTTTTGGTACCACAAGTTGTGCTTATATAATTCTTTGTGATATCCTGCTACTCAAAACTTAAGATTATGTTGAAATTTTAATACTCGCTCTATGTCAGTATCATGAGTAAGAAAATACTGTTCCATACTTGTAGCAAATTTCAAGCCATCGTGAATTAAATCAGCTGCTTATAACTGAATTTCATCTTCGACCGTCATTATCGAAATGACTTCTGCAATACTGCAACCGCTATGACCCAATCAAATTGTCCTCATCCAACTGTCTCGAATCTCCACATTTTTATGGAATTCGTGCCAGACCAAAAAATTCGTGTAAAAAATAATAATTCTTTAAATTCGTGCACCGTGTTATTTCAAAATAAAGTTTTTTTTTTTTTAAAAAAAAGAGGTGTAATTAATATCTAAAAGTAACCCTACTTTTCAGACACCCTGGATTTCGAAAAGCCGTTCAACTCCTATGAATACCATAACTGGTAGAAAATCTTCATTAGATTCAAGCATATCGCATGATATTTAGTGAAAGTAAATCTCGATTAATCTCATCGTAAGCAAATGCTTTTATCAAGGTATATGGTGCCGGCCGCTCCACTGGGCCAGAGTTACCAGAAACTTACGCAGCAAAGTAGCACCTAGGCGTGGAAAAAAAGCGTAGCTTTTCAATTTTTCGTAATTCATATATTATTTTTTTTTATATTTTGTAAAACTTTTTAAAATAAGTTATAAATATTTTAATTATTTAATCTCATAAAATGCATTCAAATTTTTCCCAAGTATATCGTGTGATCTGCTGTGTCTTTTTATATAAATTTCGGAGTTTTTTATTATTGAAGCATTTATATGATAACGAAATCAACGCAGCAGTAAGTCCCTTATTCTTTTCCAAAACCACTTGATTCTTGACTAAAACAGTTCGAGGCACATCGATTCCTTAATTTTGTCTTTTTGGCGTCACTCTGGAAAATGCCCTTTCAACAGTGGCATTACTTACGGGTAGGCTGTAAAGCTTTAAAGCAAATGTAGCTAAATTTCTTAAAAATGGATTTTCAAATGCGTCTTTTAAATTAAAAATGTGACACCAAAATAATTCTCCATAGCTTAAAAACTCAAATTCCGATAGAAAAACATTTTTCAACTGTATGTTAAAAATTTGTCTCCATTGATTCTTCAGAACATATAATTTAGATTGGTTTGCTAATTCTAAAAATAGATTTAAAAAAAAGGACGATTTGAATTAAAAAAAAATATTAGGGGAAAAATTAATTTACCTTTTTCAAAGTTCCGTAATTTGAAGTGATTCGGCTTAAAAGTTGCTCACGTGAAATCTTGAGAAAATTATGACGTCTTTAATAGATTTCTTTAGTAGATTCTGTAGAAATTTTACTTTTGCTTGTCAGTTTATTCAAATAGACATCCATTAAGTACTTCAATTGGCAAATAAATGCTTATTAAACTCATGTCAACTTCGAAATTCACACATTTAGGGAAAATTATTCTTTTTAAAAGAGTAAGGGTGCAATCTTTTAATGCTTTCAGTAATTTGCAATTATCAATATGATCACCTTGAAAGAGCAAATTAATCCACTCAAATTCTGTTAAAATTGGCAGCTATAATTTAACAATATTTAATTCTATCCTTATATTAATTTAAGTCAAGGGATAGTAAGACAAGCAGTTGATTGGAAAGAGAGGAATCTAGGCGGTGGCGTAATGGAGAATATTAGGGCCCCTTGAAAAGTCAGCTTTTGGACCCCAAGCCCTAATACGTACTTTGGCCCCCTAGAATACCTGGCCTCCTGCAATGCGAGGATGTATATTACGCCACTCTGAATCTAATGTCAAAACCTTTCAAAAGGGATTTAATCAGATTTTCATCACATAATCTCTCTAGATGACAAATGCTTATTTTTGTCATTGTATGCAATTTTTACAAGTCCAGTGCTGCAACGTAATTAATTACAGAAATAGATTTTAATTCAGTGCAGTAGCGTTGATGATAATTATACAATTTACTTAGTTCTATGAGAATTTGTTCTTTAAAAATTACTTTTCCGGTTCAATATTTATGTAGAAATTCTTTCTAAGCCTATGTTTTGAGAATATTAAATGTTTAATTTTCATGCTTCTATCGGGATTAAAAGAATTCCACCATTTCTTTTTTCTACCACTTGCAGTGAAAAAGAGTGGCAGGAGAGAGGAGTCCCGCTTAGATAGGCTCCGATTCGTGGCGGTGGTGAGGGAGGAGAATTACAGCGTTTCGTGTCGTTTCGGAGTGACGAAATATACTGCAACTCCATGTTTTCTTTGAGGACAAAAGTAACTTTTTTTTTGCGAATTTTCCGAAACTTGTTTCAATACTTTTATATATGGTTGAAAGTAGCGGGATCTTCAAGTGAAGTAGCATAAAATTCGCGAAGTAGCAATAGGATAAAAAAGTAGCGGGAAGTTTTGAAAAGTAGCAAAATTCGCGAAAAATCGCATGATCTGGCAACACTGCACTGGGGATGTACTGCGCATGCCAAGGAGCTTTCTGTTTGTTTTGGGAGCCTGCCAGTTAGATGCTCTACGACGCTGAACCAGAGACGTCATGTTAGAATGACGAGATGAGAGACGATAACGCCTCGTGTTTGTTATAAGACGATTTATACATTGAAGACGTGAAAATTTAATTGAAGAAATGATCTGTATTGTAAATTATGTGTGTAAATAGTTACGAAGAATTAAATCTTCAAATTTAATAGTAGACGACTATTGTGCCATCACTGACCAGTCCCATATATATACATATATATAATTCTTATTTCTCTTATTTCTTCTTCCTCTATAGACAAAAAAAAAGGTTTTTCGAGATGATGTAATAAATTTATTTATCTCACACAACAATATTAAAAAGGCTGTCAGTTCTGTTTAATATTATGGTTGCAGTTTTACAATTTTAGCAATGAGTAAATGGTGATTGGTCTGAAGTTAGGTGAACAGGGGGTACTTTAGTTAAATTTTTTTTAAAAAAACTTTTTTTTTTGAGGCAGTGTATATTTTTTTATTCAAACTAATATTATTTTAGCTATTGTTTGAAGCTCGCATAAATTACATTTTTAATATTTTAATTTTTTTAAATTTTAATTTAAAATGTTAATTATGTGTTTGTTGTATAACCTTAAATGTGCAAATGAATGCTTATATAACTTTGAGTGCTTAATGTACAAATGTAACCCAGCATAAATTTCGCAACACTTTCAAATATACCTTAGAATAAACGTACGTTTTTCACAGCTGTCACTCGAATATGTTTTTATGCCGTCTTTTTTTTTATGTGCCATGTTTTTCTCTACGCAAACTTTTGTGCGGTATTTTTTTCTGATATTTGGCATGGGTTTCTCACACAAGATGGTGTAGATCTTACACCTTGGTATCACTTATAATCTATCGGTGTGCATGCACAGATCGTATCAGCTAATTTCTTAAAACATTCATTATTTTATATTTTTGTATGCCAGTTTCAAAGATGCTTAACTGACTGATTATTTAAGTGCTTTTATTCCTGTCCTATGTAACTTGAGGGGGGGGTCAATGCATACCTCCTTTCTAGAGAAGGTTGTTTTTGATGTTGATGGACTTTCTAAGCGATACTTAGAAAGTTATTTTTCCAGCCATTACTGTAATTGATATATATCTGCGGTGTGTTTGAGTGTCGTTGGAACGTTTTTCCGTTGACATTGAGGGCAATCTCTTATTGAGATGGCGGATCTAGTTGTGACGCGTGCTCCGCTGCTGTTTGAATCACTAATCATGATTTATTGAGAATGTCCCAGATTGGACTTTTCCATGGAATGAATGAATAATCAACCAGTAATACATTAGGCTGCAATGCCATCTACTGTTCAATTCTTAGATCATCATTTCGGCGTTCACTAATGGTAACCTTAGGGACAGCGTGATTTAAACTGGGCACTTACGGGCCCGAAATGCAAGTGTTAGACGATTGGAACGAAAGGAGATCCATATTCGGGTCGTGCGTTAATCGCTTTTATTCCTATCCTTTTTGACTTGCGGCAGAAAAGATGCAGTCAAGTGCGTTGCATCAGTCCAATTCACCTGGTTCTTAAAAGCAACAGTGAATGGTGTATATGCGGTGACCACCGCCGGTTAAACTCTGTTACTCAATCCTATAGATGTCCAATGCTTCACATACATGATTTTACAGCCGAGTTACCGTAAAATCCGGCGTATAACGCGCACTTTGAACACAAAAAAAAGGTCGAAATAAAAACGATAGCTTTAAAAATAACAAAAAAAATAAGCATTAAAAAAATTACTTCTATATTTATATCGAAATATCGTTTGTTTTTTAAAGAAACAACTTACATTATGAACTAAGAGTTGCAGTTCCAGAAGTATACTATTTTTTCAAAAGTCTGGGATAATACATGGAATAAATGACTTCAAAACATCAAGAGCAATCAATGTGTACTAATATTTCAGATTTCTTCGTTAAAAAGGGAGTGCGTGTTGTACGGCGAATATACCTAAAAATTTGAAGAATCAGCTTGAAAGTATAGGTGCGCGTTATTCCCCGGATTTTAAAGTATTTGGGAGGGGATATATATATATATATATAATTTTCTATATTAGATCTCAAACGTTCATACTGTCGTTCATAATACCTGTGGAAAATTATGATATACAAAAAACTGCACTTTTCGCTTTGAAGGATTATTTGAATTTATGTAAATGTCATTCGGTTAAAGGAATGCGGATCAAATATTTCAATGATTCATTGATGAAATATTTCGAAATTTAAAATGTTTTACTGATTTTGATTATATTCTCATCACCTCTTTAGATGATTAATCTCTTTTAACAGATCTCGACGTTGTATTTCAAAGGTTAAAAGAGAAAAAGGGGTGAGATTTTAAACGCAGATAAATATGTTTTTTAAGTATATAGTGAACTTGCAGTTTTAGGATGTGTGTTTGGTTTCTAATGACGGGATTTTTTTACGATTCTAATAACGTCGCAGGGATATGGATCAGAACTGATCCTCCTTGATAGAATGGAGAGACCTGAATGGAAAATAGGTGTTTTCTGGATGAACTTGAGAAGAGGTAATCTAATTGGATGGCAGGGAAAGACGGAAGGATTACGTCAGAGTCTAGGGTGTAAGCTCCTGAGGATTTCGGCGGGGAAAAATGAGAGATGAAGAGGGAGCACAGCGATTGGAGGGTGACTGCGAGTAAGCTCTCTTTTGACTGGCTTGGAGTTGAGGAGATTTTACTGATGGGGATAAAAGAGGCTTACCTGGTGGGTGCAGCAGAAGAAAAATTTAAAGAAAGAAAAAAACTGTGTGTGCTTATGACCACACGATACAAGCGATAACTTCAAGTTTTGTAATGTTATTTCAGGGATTAGCTCGGTGAATAAAAAACAAGGGGATATTAGTATATTGCCATATAAAATTATTTATTCAAATGTCTGTATTCATAAAGTAATATTTTTTGCGAAATATACAAACATATTCGCCGGAGTGGCGGGGGAAGGAAACGTCCCTCCTTTGGTCACGGACGACCTTGAGGTCGATTTCCGACTTGAGACGAAAAAAGCCAAAGGAGCGTTACACTTCCGAGCGTGACGTTCATTCAAGTTCACTCTCCAGCAAAACGCGCGTAAAGAAGTTATCACTTCAAAAATCAGCAAGTGTTTAAAAAGAGGAAAAAAAAATTATAGATCCTTCACCACCGGTGAATGAACAGAATGAAAATTAGGGGGGGTATACGAATCTAGGAGAATTCTCCTAGGTCTCTTAAGATTATCACTGATGACATAATTTTGAATATCGATGAGATAAAGATTATTGGTATTGGAAAGACGGGATTAAACCTCTTCCAATTTACTACGGATGTTCATAGTATCCTTGGTAAAAAACAACGTCACTGATGCACTTTCTAGTATTGAGGAAATTCCGAGTTCAGTTGATTTTAATGCTATAGCAGAGGAACAGGTATACGACTGAGAGCTCGATGAACTAAAATCGAATACAGGATTGTCTCTTAAATCTATAATTTAGTCTCAAAAACTGTACTACATTATAAAGTTTCAACTGGACAAATTAGATATACGCGTTCCTCAACTATTTTGAAAAATATTGTTCCAATCTACGCATGGATAACTCACGCAGGAGTAAAACCTACAATTATCGCAGTGCAACAGCGTAGTGTATGGAGAGCACACTGTAATGATTTCCCACAGCTCTTGGATAACTATTTATTTCAGAATGAAAATGATAAATAAATAAATAAAATGGTATATTCTTTACAATTCAATAGCAAAAAAGGGTCCGTAATGATTTCGAGTCTCTTTCGCACTCTCTCCCGTTCACTGATCTTCCAAGCCATGAGACCGCTGTACTTCGCGGGCTCGTTATCTCCTTTCCTATCGCTCAAGGGACGTCCAAACGGCTCCCTTCAAAATCCAGTCTTTTTCGTGACCTGCCCTTCTTATATCTCTCTGATCTCTTTGTCGGACTCCACCCCTCTGGTTCTTTTGCCGCCTTCCGGTCTCGGCTCCCTTGATCTCTTACCCTTCTGTAGCGCCAAATCGGTATCGTTTCCTGCACTAGCCCAAAGAAGCGCCGAGGCTGGGTGCACGATTCCCCCGACCCCCTCTCACCGAGTTTGGGATAAGGAATACCAATGTTAAGGCGCCCTTTTGACTGGTCAGCTGGGAAAAAAGGGTTTCCGAAACCCCCCCCCGTTACAAAATTTCCCTTCCCAGCAATTAGGGTAATGCCTGGAATTTTTGCAATGTCTGTCGGCCAGGGGCAAGGGATCTGTTAGAAAATAGGGGGGAAGAGATCGGTTTCGTCACAACACACATACAAAAAAAAAATTTAGGCTTTGAAAATGTCTTCAATGGTAGAAAACAAAGCGTGACACACTAAATCACATGTTGGGACTTTTAACTTATTTAGTGATAGATTTTATTGCGTAAATCTCGACATAGTTGGCCCTCCCACTTTGTCGCGGTTATAATTTTGACTTGCGTAGACCGTTTCGTTAGATGCCCAAAAGGTCTTTCCCAATCAAACAAAAAAGTTTCTTTCTTTTTGGGGGTAGTTCAGGACCCCTACAACAAATCAAGGAATTGCGAAAGCAATTTGTGTTCTGAACTCGTAAGAAAACTAGGATAACTGCTTATCATCCAGTTATATTTTCGCGTAAAGATTCCACTGACAAAACTAAAGCAACCATTACCATTGCAGACCTAGTACATTCCCGGAAGAAGGTATCACTTTTTATGGCGGCACTATACAGGTGGATACCAATCGCCGCAGGTAATTTTGATGCCCAGTTTTTGACGATGAGAAACTGTACTAGGATTTAATTTTACCGAGAGCACCCAAGCCAAACAAACACTCTAGGGATCTTTTACATGCCGTATAATGATACGATATGGCTGCTGTCGATTTTCTGCATCATGAAAATCCACCGGGGTCGAACCCACAACCTTGGGTGCAGAAGGCCAGCGACAAACCAACCACGCCATCCATCCGCATACAATAAAAAAAGTAAATAACATAGAATGAATGTGTGTTATATATTCATTGATATTTCTTTAGCTGTCCTCAAAGAAAAAAACTTTTCAATATTTTTCCCACTATGCTCTATATTTCTTTTTATAATAATTTTATTTATTTTTTGTAGTTAGATTCGTATGCTATTTATTCACAATATACTACATTTTATATACAGTGAAATACGTTTTACGTGAAAACGCTTGAGACGCAATATCGGTTAACGCGAAATAATACAACAGTTCCGATAAGCTATTATGTATTTTCATGCATATTTTTCTCTTAACACGAAATGAGAATCGTTTAATACGAAAAGATTTCCCTCCTGGGAATGAACAAAATACGGAAAAGAGGGGATGTGAGAGGCGAGATTTGAGAAGGGTGTGAAATAAAAGAGGTAGTTTCACATGTTTCGTAGAAAGAAGGCTAACGGCATTGAAATACCCTCAGAATATATATATAGCCTGTGAGGCGAGCCAATTTTGCTTATCTAAGCTACTTTCACCATTCGCCCCTACAAATGCCACACAAAAACATCTCATCTCTCATCAGTCAGCTTTGGAATTCGGTGACAAGTGCATTGCAGTGTGTGCAAAAATCAGTGTGTTTTATTTTCCATTTTAAAAGAATCTTTTACGAGCACAATCGCAAAGAGCTCGGGGGGAAAGGAAACTACTATTTCGCTTAAAATGAAGGTGGAGCTTTTTTAAGGCTGATGATCAAAAACAAGACGAAAACGGAAATCTAAAGATTTTGGTGTGTGTGTTTTGCTTCCTCTCTCTCTAAATATATATTTTCAACAATAATTAAAAGAAGATAACAAATTACTGAAATGTTTGAACAGATCTATGTAAATAAAATGCAGTCAAATGAACTTAATTTTGTTGAATATATGGTGTGTTTTTTTGTTGTTTTGCAATACCTTTTAATACTAAAAAAATTTCTGTTCAGCTTTGTGTTAAACGATTTTCACTGTAGTTGTATGTTAGATTGAATTATGCTTTGCATTCTATTCACATCGATACATGCCATTTATGTAATTATTACCACTGTACAAAATCAAGTTTAGCAGCGTGTTTTTTACTCTACTCCTGTTGTTGTTGCCGTGTATGACAAGGCGCAAAGGTGGTAATAACCAAGGGTGTATTTACCACCGTATCATTTCACCAAAAGTCCTCGTGTAGCTGAACAGTGCGACGTTAATATTCACTCACTCACCGCCGCATCAATTATACGGGGCCTCAACATATGTAAGCAAAAAATCGTAACGTGTTAAAGGGCCCCCAAAAAGGGAGTTTAAGAAATTTTGATACGGGGTCCACACTCAGGACTAGCTACGCCAGTGGTAATAACAAAACATAAAGATATAGTCAAATGTTGTCAAAGGTTTGAATCATTGGCGTGGCAACATCCATGGAACGATCTGAGTATAGGATGTCCACGCTGCAGTCATTGTCTATTTTAAAAAAGCACCAACAATAGATGGACAGCTAAAAAGGTGTTTGGGATCCAGTCGCGTGCCTAGGCAGTGTCTGCATTCCACATATGATCTGGAACCATCGGGCAGAATCTTCATGCCCTTAAAATGCTTTGCCCTTAGCCTAGTTATTGTAATCGTAATATCTCGGCTATAATTTAATTCTGACAGCGAGAATTTTTTTTCTTGGGTTTGAGCAGAGCTTTTGTTTTGCGACTGTGTTAGCATCAAACACCGTAGTATATGGAGTTACAGACTCAAGTGATCTGGCTTCATTGGCAAAGGAATCGGCCATCTCGTTCCCTTCGATAACAACATGGGCCGGGATCCACTGGAGGGTACATGATTTGCCCGATGCACCAATGGAGAATAAAAGAGAATTGATTTCTTGGGTGAGCTCCATTTTTCCTTCCTTGATGGCCTCAAGAGCAGATCTACAATCCGAGAGCACAATGATGCCGTTCCCGTTTTTGTAAAGCAATTAAATAACACTTTTTTTAAAAAAAAATTAACAAATTTCGTATCTAGGATTCATTTGATGAAAACATGTAAGTTATTTATACAAATATGAGCAATCAGATTACCCTAAGTATTTCATCTGCAATGAACTAAATTTATGACATGTCGCATGATAAATATAGACACGGGTTTCCAGCTAATTAGGTCGTAAATTAATGTGACGTCACAGGACACTATTGGGAGGTTATTTTATGACGTATATTCCTCGACATTTTTTATTCTTGTTTTCCTTGTAGCTTTTCTTTCTTTTTTTTGATGGGCAAGGCAAATAAAATAAATAGATATTAATTTACAAAAAAGTTTCAATAATTACTTTTTTTTAATATATGGTGTTTATGAATTTAAAATTAGTTGTATGTGGTTAATAAAGTATATTGAAAGATGAACCTCTATATAATGAACTTTTTTCGAGATTTAGTGACTTCGTTATATAGAGATCTGACTGTAAATATATATCTATATAAATAAAAATGTAATGTGTGTTTGTTCAAAGCCGCTAATCTCCGAAACTACTGGACCATTTCCTCTGAAATTTTGTCATAACGTTGCATTTGAATCCGAACGGGTTCTTACGTACCTTTATTTAATTTTTCTAAACCACGGTTAAAATAAGGGTCCCCTTCCAAAAAAAGGTTTTCCCCTCCATCAAATTTTAAAAAAAAAAGGAAATGGGGGAAATTTCCCAAAAATTTAAAAAGATGTTAAAAAAATTTTTAAAACAGCTCAAAGGAAAGTTCTCAACCGGAAAATGAGGAATTAGGGGGAGAGAGCAAAGGTTTTAAGGCCCCAAGGAAGAAAGGAAAAAAATTTTTAAGGGGGCCCCTTTTCCCGGAGGGGAGAAATCGTGCTTTTTTTTAATTCGTCCTGGGGAACGAAATCAAAGTGAACGGGAAAAAAAATAAAAGGAGAAAAAAAAGAAATTAAATCCCGGGTGGGGGCAAAATTGGGTAAATAAAAAAAGGGGGAAGGAAAAACTGTTGAATCGGGGAAGTATAAAGGAGAGGGTGTCCCCAACAGCGAACGAAAAAAGGCGGGGACACGAAAGTGGTCCTTTTAATCCATTTCCCCCCGGGAGATGTTAATTTCGTAATTTTTTTCAAAATTTTTTTTAAAATGAATTTTTTATGATTTTCCCGGTTATGACGTCATAGGGATGTCAGTTTCTATTATTGAAAATTTATTTTTAAAAGGTTTTTAAAGGGATTATTACATTTTTTATTTTATTTTTTATTATGGGTTAATAATATTTACCCAATTTTTTCTTTTTTTTAATTAGGGGAATTTTTTTTCGAAAAAAATCTTTTTTTTAAATTTTATTTTTTTAACAAATAAAATTTTTTTTTTATAGTTTTTGGCAAAAATTTGGATAGTTTTTACGCGGGGATGTTTATATGTGGGGTTTTTTCTTACAAATTACAGTTTATTTTTTTCCGGAAATTTTCTCCCCACTAATTTAAATTACGGGATAAAAACTCAAATCCCCCATCAATAAGTTTTTTTTTAAAATTATAATGTTCGCTTTTCAAAGTGAAAAGGGGCCCAAATTTAGCGATTTTCTTGGGATTTCCGTTTTTATCAAATGTCATGGTGAGATATCGAATTTTTTTTAAAAAAAGAATAATTAAAAAAAAGTACTTTGGGGAACCACTTTTGGTTTTTTAAAAAAAAAACTGCCCCAAAAGGGGCCCCCCCAAAATTCCTTTTTGGGAAACCACGTTGTATTTTTTTTCCTTTTTTGTTACCTGTTTTTAGATAAAAAGAAATTTAAAATTTTCTAAAATTTTGTATTTTATCTTTTTTTTCCCGTAACCCTTTTTAATTAAATTATATAATTTTTTTCCTTTTTTTTATATTTTTGTAATTTTTTTTTTTTTCTTCCCCTTTTTGGGATGAAGGGGGCCCAAAAAATTAATTGACGGCATTGTCCTTAAATAGGGTTTTTTATCTGTATCTGTTTTTTTTTTTAAATTTTGATGTTCCTCTGAAATATAAAAAAGGATTTTCTTTAAAATATATTTTTTTGTTTGGGAAGAAACTGTTTATGTTTATTTTATCAAAATATTAACCTTATTTTAATTTTTTATTCCTTTCCCTTTAAAATTTAATTTTGGAAAAAGATATCATTTAGACCCGACCCCCCAACCTCTCCAAGTATTGGGCCAAAAAAGGGCGTTTATCATTCTGGTGTGGTAACCCTTTAGATTTTTTTTCCCCCACTTTTTGTTAATCCCCGGGAAACCCCCAGCACAAAATTTGGGGCAACTTTCACTGTTTCCCGGTTAAAATTTAAGTGCCCTTAAAAATTTAAAAATTTAATTATCTTATTATTAAATTAACCAATTAATTTTCCCCAAATTAAATTTAAATTTCCTAATTAATTTATTTATTAATTTTTTTATAAACACAAAATTCCGAATTCTGTGTTTTTTAAAAGGGGAGAAATTCTACATTTTTTTGGGGTTAGTCGGGGAAAAGTGATTGGACCAACTTTTTTTATTGGGAAATTTATTAAATTTTTTAAAAAAGCTTTTTTTCCTTTAAAAATAGTGGAACTGATTAAATTTTTAAGTAGTTTTATAACTTAAAAATAGTCTTAGCTTTATAACTTAGACATATTAATTTAGGATGTTCCTTAAAATTTAATATTTTAAACATATTAATTTATTTAAAATTAACTTTATGTATGCACTTACTTAGGGTCCATTGTTTTGTGGTAATGATTATCATAAATTCCACAAAAACAAAAATATTAAACCTTTTAAAGAGTTGTAAAAAATCATCATTCTTGCACCTTTTTCATTTACTATTTTTCCTTATTTCTAGATAAAAACAAATACAAGAAAATTATATATTTTATATAATAATATAACTAAAGCATGTGGAATATTAAAAAATACTTAATTTGCGTAATTAACATAATTAAAGTATGATTATTACAAAGAAGTGTATAATAAATTAGTTACTGAAATGATTAAAGTAATTCAATTTTTTTAAACAAATTGCTATCTATTTCACTAATGATCTCTTTTGACTAAAAATAGGGTCTTAGGCATAATTTTCCGATTCTGACTTTGTTTACTTTTTGGTCTCCTTATGAGAAACGTTATAACGTGGCGGAAATTTAAACACTGTATTTGGCGAAAAACCCTTCCCCAAAACCCAAGATGGCGGCCGCCGGGCAAATACGAAAACCCTCGCCTTGGCACCCCGATTTTCTTTGTTGAATTGGCAACCAGATGCTTCATTTCATATAATGTCCCCAAATGGTTCAAAAATTTTAAGTACCGTTTGTTTTTGTCAGGTACGCTCCCACATATAAACCCGTCCCATTTGAAAAGACCTAAAAATTTTTGATACACCCCCCTCGGAGTTGTTTTGAATTTCATATGTCTTTATTTTAATTTTGTGGGTTCATGATAAAATTTTTTTTACAGAAAACTAATTGAGTCATCATAGGGCCAAAAAAAGCAGTGTTGGGGTAATAATTACATATCAAACGGGAAAGGCACGGAGAATGAGCAAAGCAGACAAAGGGTTTAAGTACCTGTTGAGGGCGGTGGCAAGTTTGAAATTATTTTGGACATGTGTTCTATCTCTTTTCTCACCAACGTTCAAAATAACCTCCCAAGTTGACCCCCCAAATTTCGCATGTGATGTATGTGCTGAATTGGCAGCATTCTTCGTATCATAAAATTTCCAATAGGTTGCAATTATCCCCAAAAGTACCTTTTTTTTTTCAAATTATGTTTTTCTTGATAAAGATAGTTGTTTTTTTTATTAGTTAACGTTAGTATTGTATTTTTTTTTTCAATTTATTTTTGTTGGGATATATACTTTAGATTATTTTTTTTACATAAAGTATAATTTTAATTTAGATTTACGTTTTATCGCACAATCGCCAACGTTAAAAAATAACTCGCCACTTTGGCAACCCCAAATTTTTTAATGTGCTGAATTGGCAATCGTGTGTTCTTTTCCTATAAGTCACCAATAAGTTGGATAATATGTAAGTACCTTTAATTTTTACATTATATATGTAACAGATTGGCCAAAAATTATTTGGCGTGTTTTTTCAAAATCATCCCAAAAAAGGGACCTACCAATATAAAATTAAATATTTTGAGTGTTATTTTACCGAGCTTTCTCCCAGTAATTTAATCCAAAATAATTTTTTTTTTTATTTTTTAGTGCAATTTTTTGTGGTTATGTACCTAGAAATTTTTTTTGCACACCCGATTTTTTGGCAAAATTAACGGGGGATTTTTTAAATATTTTTTTTATCTTTTTTTGACAATTTTTAAATTTCGTTTGATGTCCTGAAATACGAATAAAAAAATAAATATTTTATAATATATATATATATTTGTGTTTGTAGAAAATGTTTATATTAATTTAATCTTGGCCTTTTTTTTTTGATATCTTTTAAGATTTAATTTTATGATAACTAGCTGTCCCCAGCTACATGTTGATTGTTCAGCAGTTAAAAAGACTGGTGCACCATAAAGGCCATGAGGCTTACAAAAGTAAAAATCACAAAAATTCAAACAAAAAAAAAAAAAGGTTTTTAAACATATTATTGCAAAAATCCCCAACTCTATTAATAACTTGCCAATTGGCACCCTTTTTTTTATGTGTTGCCGCTAACATTTAAACTATACCTTAGGTGCTCATTTTATATAATATCACCAATAGTTGCGATAATTTTCACAAGACCAAAAAAATTTCAAAGTAATAAAATAAGTTCATAAAATAATCAAAACATATTACTGAGAGGGTCTTATACTAAAAAAAATTACATTCATTTGAACGTTGTCTTAAACAAATAAAATACCCCAAATTTATGAAATGGTCTACTCTGAAGTCCATGAGGGCAAAGGTTTAGTTTACAATTATTATTTTTGTGATTGATTGTATTGATCGTGTTTTTTACCATAGTGTCAATTTTGTGTGAGTATATTTTTATTTTTTCATTGTTCTTCATTTAGTTTTAATTTTTTTTCTTTTTTTTGTGCAAGGGGGGAGAATTTGTTCTATCAATTAATTTTCATTTGAAATCATGGTAAAATTGACCTCTTTGGGTGATTTGTTAAAAGGGGAATGAAATTTTATGTTTCGTTGCATCCGTTAGCTATGTTGATTGATTTGATTTGAAGTTAAATATTTTTGTTTTTTTTTTTTTTTCCTTTTTAATGTTTTGCAACTTTATTTTTTAAATTTAATCTTCGTATTTTAAATCAATCGGTTCCAGTGTCGTTACATTTTGAATGTGGGAGTCCCCTTTTGTTAGAAAAATTTCAGATTTTTTGGGGTGTCTTTAACGAGGTGTTGATTTTGTGCTTATCATAAAAGTACAAATTCCCAATTTTTCTGAGGATCATGCAAAATTTCTTAACCATCAATTTGTGACTACTGATCTAGAACACAAAACTTATTTGATATTAGCATCACCGAACAAAATTGGTGACATGAAAAATCCCCCTTTGATATCAAAAAAAAAAAAGATTCTAACTTTTTTTATATGAAAAAAACCCAATCAGTCAGATTTGAGTGGAAAATAGTGTGATTCACATGGTGGCAATTTGGCTCAATGATGCTAATTTCAACCCCACGCAACAAATAAAAAATTTGTCCATGTGAAAAGCAATCTGTGTCTAGATAAAAGACACTTTGTTATAAAGATACCCCCAAAATTGTTGATAAAGTTTAAGCTAATTGAATTGTGAATTGCAAAATTATCAACACTTCATAATACTTTTTTTTGCTGTGAAATCCATGTTTATATTTGAATTTTCCTTTTTGGGATTCTACTGAAAATATATTCAGTCCACCACACAATGGTTTATATTTCTCCCCTAACTTTGTTGGAGATGAAAGAAAATGGACTACAAACAATAAATTTGATTTTTTTTTGTCAATGTTATCATGTCATTGATGTTTTCCCCGTGTTAAGAAATTTTTAACAGTCCCCTTTTTATTTTTTCTACTTTCATTGGTATTAAGCGTTTTACAATAAAGTTGATTTTTTATGAGTTTTTCATTTTTTTTCCCCTTGTTTTTTATTTAGTTTTTCTTCACACAAAACCCTTTCAGAGCAGTTGGAGGAATTGAGCTCTGCCAATTAATTTCCATTTTAAAATTTAAATTATTTATAAAATTGACCCTTCAAATGATTTATTGGAGTGGAAGAAATATTCTGTTTTCATTGTGTTTTGGGAATTTAGCTTGTTGATTGACGTACATTTAAATTAAAATTTCATTAGCAAAGAGTATTTTTTTTTTGCCCCTTTTTTTTTGTTTTTCATTTTTCCTTTTTTTTTGCATTTTTAAATTTTTTGTTTTTTTTTTCAATTTTTTTTTTTTTTTAAGTGCAGTCAATTGGCTTCGAACATTAAAAAAAGCTTTGTGAAAATCAAATTTAGGCCCATTCGCTATGCAAAAATAGTAACGGTAATTGCATAGCAAATGAAAAAACATATGAAGACACGTCCTGAAGATGGGAGAGCAATATGGCCAGACTTTTTGGATGAGTTTGGGGACAGCATTTGCTTTACAACATCGGTCAGCTCTGATTTGACAAAAGGAATAAATAGGTTACAAATGGCTGGATGTCAAGAGAAACGGATTTTATCGTCAAACATGACTTGGTGGTGAATAATCACACAAAAAAAATTTTAAAATTTCATTCCCCAAAAAACCGGTGAAGATTATTGGTTGAGTCAGTATTTCTCACAGCGCAATTTCGAAGTGTGTTATTGAAGACTCTGAAAATTTAAGGGGAAAAAAAAAGGAATGTTTTGTTCCACTGGAAAAATTAAACTGCCTCAACGGAGAACCAAATCCATTAAAAAATTTGCCTGCCAGATATATTGCAAATGAAAACATTTTAATAACATAAAAAGTAAATTTATGTTTTCCCAAAAGACATTGTTTGGAGAAATTTCATTTGTAAAAAAACACCTGTGATTAAACGATCCCAAAACATTGAAAAATAACCCTTTGCCCCGAGGGATCTAGAGTAGAGCCATTTACAATTTTCCCCGCTTGGGGCCCAATATGAAGACAATGTTTTTTGGTTTTACAACATAAGGGTGAAAATAAGCCATAATAACTTCAAGTATTTGCAACAAGTTACGTGGGGAAAAACAGTTTAGGAAAGTTTTGTGTATATATATTTTTCAACCCATCTGATATAGTAGTTAGTATGCTTTACCGCTTTTTGTAGGACCGGGTTCAAACCTGGGGAAAGCATGGATGTTTTTAAATGATAGTATCTTTGCGCGTGGGGGGATTGAAAGCCATCGAGCGCAAAATCCCCTTGGGGTTGGTGGAAGGGGAAAGAAGTGGGGGTCCCTAACCCCCCCTAAATTTTAACCGCCAAAAAGTTTTCACCGGATGCCAAAGATAGCTAACGACACATACATCTTAGCCCAATCCCCAATGAATTCGTGGGCCTGATCCGACACTGTCAACAAGTGGCACTAGAAAAACATTTTAATTTTTTATTATAAAAATCATACCCCCCAAATCAAATTTTAAACATACTAAAAATATTGCTTTCCTTTTAACCACACTGAGCCACAGCAACGCATGGCAGGATACAGCTAGTATAATATATATATATATATATAGGGAGAGAGTGAACTAAGTAGAGAGGAATTGAATAAATAGACACAGAAGCAGTATACATTTACAATAACTATTTTATTCACTTATTATACAACTACTACAAGAAAAAAGATGATTAATACAAGTATAAATACAGACGATGAACATACATTACAATTTTTATTTAACGTTCAAAACATCAAATATCATTGCAAAGATTCTAATGCTGCCATGGAAATTTGGGATTCTAGCCTTGGTGTTGTTCATCAGATACATATATCTTTAATATAGATTTATGATAAGGTTTGCAGCCCCGGGATACCGGTATTTCTTCAAATTCCGGAATTTAATATTTGTCTGAATCATGTTTCGAAATTTTTTTTGAAAAGTTTTTTTGAATTTAATTTTCGAAAAATTTTTATAGAGAGCTTAATTTCGGAAACGAGACATATAAAACCCGTTTCTTCAGTCATAAAAGAAAATTGTGACTGATTTGTCAGATGTTTATAGTAAATTTTGATTTTTCTCTTCTGAATCATTTTTCTGAATTATCATGTTAAGTCAATATTAAAAAAAAGTTTTTAATTTTTCTTTTGTTTACAAAAGGAAAACAAGAATTTTTTTTTTATATTCCATAAGAGTAGTTTTCCCCGTCGAAATATATCCCAAAAGGATTTTTAAAAAAACTCAAATATTTAAAGTTTGTGAATTAACTCAGTCATAGGTGAGTTATATATATATTTCAATGTTTCTTTTTTAATCTACATTTAGTAAAAAATTTTCTTACCATTATAAATATATTTTCAAATTAAATTGCATGTATTAATATTTAAGTGTTGTTAAAAATATTCCGGAAAGAATTTTTTTGAGGAAGCAAAAGGACAGAATTTTACTGTGGACTGGGGAATATATACAATGTATTTATTATTATTATTCTTAATATTGAAATCTGGTTTTTTTTAGTATTTTTATTAGAGTTAATTTTAGTGTTTATTATGATTAATTTCTAGTGTTATACGTTAACCCTTTGTCTACCGATGGTACTTATAAGTACCACTCACTTTAAAATTACATAGAATAACCATTTTTACGAATACGACGACATTTAGCAGGAATATTCTTTTAAATTCACTCTTCCAAGATATATGGCAGCACAGGTTCTATGATGAGTATTTTAGCGGGGAAGGCGAATAGTTATATAGCAGAAATTGCGAAGATTGTCATTTTTGTTAAAAAAAAATAGTTAAGGTCAAAAGGTGTTTTATTCTTTTGTATGTTAATGAAGACCTTAGAAAACGATTTGACTATTTACTATAAGTGAACAGTGTGTATAATTAATTTCACGGTAGATTATCTTTAATTAATTAGCTCTAACGTATTAAATTTCCCAAAGTTGAGTACTTTGTTTATTATTTCCCTTAATTTTCAATGTAGTGATTAAAATTTTAATAAATTTAAAAAAAAATATTGCAATGAAAAGTTTTTTAAAAATAAAAATTTTTCGTAGATAAGGTTAAAAAAAAAAATTTTTTAAAGTTTCCGGAAATTTTTAAAAAAAAGTTCAGCTTTAATTTTTTAATTTTGAAAAATCTACTTCCTCAGAATGTCTTACCATGCAGTTATCAATTCTAAATATATTAAACATAAACAAATACAGTTTGTCCATGAAAATAAAAAAAAAAGAGGGGGTTTTATTCTATTTTAAATTTACAATGAGATTTTGCAAAACCTCAAACATATCGATTTTTAATTCGAATTGGTCAATTTTTAATGAATTCAAATTGTACATTTTTATTGAATTCAAATTGTAATTTTTTTTTTTTTTCTATGATGAATTAAGTTTTGTTTTGGAATATTAAACATTTTTTTAATTATATTTTCTGTTTTATTATATAATTTTAACCATACTGTGCAAGTACTTTTTATAAATAGTCCAGTCTTAATCCCGGGATCAAAAATATTTCACGGGAATGCAAACCCTAATTTATGACCATTCAATTCTTACTTTGCTGTTGGTCAAATACAATTTCATAAAATTTTCTTTTTACATTATTTAAATAAAAGTAAAGTATCTTTGAAAAGGTTTCTAACAAGATGCTCAAAGTGAATCCCAGATTATTTCCCAATAGCCTAAAAGGCAAGACTCGAGAGCAGCATATTTATCTATCACTTAAAAATTGATACATTTTGTTAAATAGTTTAAGTATCAAAACAATCTTAGCAATGGGCTCAATTCATGTGACGTCATAGTCAAATATAGTGAAAGCCACGTGATTCTAGCCAATCAATTCAAAAACTCATGCGACGTCACACGATAAAAACTATCTAGTGTTCCCAGCTAATCAATTCACGCGCTCCGGTGTTGCCAAGTTTTGCTCTTTGCAGAAACTTTCTCTTAAAAAGTACATATGTTTTCAAAATGCATTTTATTTAAAAGTATAAGCATAAAATATGATTTTTTTTTTAAATTTAAAAAAAAATCTCTTTGAAGAAAATTTTTCCCCCCAACATTTAAACATCTTTACCCAAATATGAAATTTTATCTGAGTTTTACAAATAGAACAACAAGTACAATTAGTTTAATGTTTGTTTTGGATTCAATGGAAAACACGTTTGTTTTTATCATGTGACTTAATGAATTGAGCCCATTAAAGTAATTGCATACAAATTCAATACACAGAATTGTATGCACAGTATTCAATACACAATAAATTCACACGAATTCCAACACAGAATAAATTGTGAAAATTTTTAAATAAATGCTAATCTTTTTTTTTAAAAAAAAAACAAGCAAAGAAAAGCAGCATAAGGAATAAAAAGAAGCAGAAAAAATATTTTGAAATTAAAAAAGTCCATTTACAAGGAATTTTATCAAATGAATGCCAATTTTAAATATTTGATATTAAAAATAATTTTTTTTCATTCCATTTTTAAAATGTAACAACTTCCATTCTATTCAGTGATGTTAACACCAATTAGAAGTAAACAACATATTTTTCAAAATAAGAACTAAACCATTTCAGGAAGTTCATTTGTTTTAAAAACCTCTACAGTTCATTGAAAGCTGGGGAAAACAAAAAATAATAAAAATAGAAGTGTTGGGTTAAGAAAAATATATTTGCAAAGAAAAAAATATTTTAAAATGAAACTGCCAAATAACAATAATTAATTTTGGATTATCAAATGTGGCAGTACATGAATTAATGAATGAGTACTATATATATACAGTCAAACCTCCATATTACGAACCTCTATATTGCGAATTTTTTCATATAGCGAACTTTTTCCTGGAACCAAGAACATTTCACGATTTTCTGTATAAAATAACCTTCCTATAGCGAAGTGCGTTTTCTATAAAACGAACTTTTACTCTTGTGATTCAATTTTTTTCTCTCTATTTTTGAAGTATTTCTGGACATTTGAAGTTTTTTTTTATTCACTCTTTTAATACATTTTATGGTGGTCATAAATCTTGAATTGGCTTTATTGGGTACCTAACTCCACAAAAGCAGTAGAATTCTGGGCGTTTCATCCAAGAAGTGCAACCCTTAACCCTCATTGTCTAGTTCACTAGAAATATCTTCGATATCCCCTTACACCCTCAGAGAAGTAGTCTTGTGTCCCCATGTCCTTGAATACTGTTCAATTGTAGGGTTGATAAGTCGTACAGGTAACTTCATTTCTGGTGGCTCGAAAAACATAAGTGCTTGAGCATCAAAGAAAAAAATGTAATTCGTCAGGAAATGGATAAAGGCGTCAAGAAACTTTCCTTGCAGTTTTTCTTTCTTTCTTTGATAAGTAAGATATATAAAATAAATATATATTTATTTACAAAAAAAGGGGGAATAATTGCTTTTTTTTTAATATATAGTGTTTATGAGTTTAAAATTTGTTTTATGTTTATAAAGAAAATTGAAAGATGAACCTCTATATAACAAATTTTCCATATAACGAACTTTTTTTAGGGATTTAGCAATTTCGTTATATAGAGGTCCGACTGTATATATATATTACTATAAAATATAGTTCACCACAATTTAGTTCCACATGCCTTTCTTTAAAAAAATTTGTTAAATATTTTTACAAAACTTTTAAACCACAGAAAATTTATAATTATATTAAATTAATGTATAAACATATATAACAAAATATGGAATATTAGTCCTCATCCATTAACAAGTGTCAGGCCAAACATACGATAAAAATCCATATCATTATAAGACACATCACTATCATAAATGGGAAATCCAATTCCAGCACATTTATGGATAATTTCTACCTTATTTTTTAAAGACAGAGAAACTTTATACAAAGTTTCAATGTTATTACTATCAATACCATTGCATTGGTCCAAAACAAGAGTTTTAAGTGAAGAACAAGTTAAAAGGATTGCTTGTAACCAGGGCATATCAAGGTCACAAGTATTAAATGTCAAAACATGCAAATTACTGTCTTCACAATATTTTGTGAATTTAGTAGCAAATTCATCATCATGTTTAAATTCACAGTCAAAGAATGCAAGGTTTTCTAACTTAGGACTACAATTTAAAATATCAATTACAGCTTGTTTAGAGTTGCCATTGTAATGTATGGATTTAATATACAGTTCATAAAGATAATTTAATTGTTTCAAATTAATATTTGGGTCTGACAAATGAAAACAAGTGTATTGTAAAGTAAGGCTTTCTAAGTTGGGACAATTTTGTATAAGAGTATCAACCGAAATCCTAAACTTTAGAATTTTAAATCGTTTTAATGTTTCACCCTTTTGTTTTAAGAACCAGTTTAAATCGAGATCAGCAGTAAGGGAAATATCTACAGCAGAAAAATCTTCTAATTCTGACAATTTTGAAATGGACTCCAAGTCCTGTTTAGTTTCTATAGGTACTGACAGTACTTTAATGTATGGACAACACATAGAAAGTATACATAATACATCCTGTATACGTGGAGAACAATTAGAAGTATTGGCATAAGGAATAGCAAATGATGTTAAATTATATTTATCTTCAGAAGCTTTATGTACATCAAGCTTATACATGTTACTTAAGACTAAGTGCAGGTCCTGATAAACAATGATTTCTAATGAAGGCATATTTTTCAGAAGATAACTTACACCATCATTAATTTGAGTAATGCCAGACAAATCAATAACTCTGAGATTCAATGAACGTGTTTCATCTCCATTGTTTTCTCTTTGACATAAAGATATCAATCCTTTTTCAGTTATACGACTCTTAATCATAGATAATTCTTCTAATTTTGCACAACATGTAGGTAACATTTCCAAAATTGTATCCTCAGCAAATGAGTGTAAATGCAAAATTTTTAAATTTTGCAAATTTACCAGAACTTCTATCACAAAACCTCGAGTTTCTCTACAACTTACAAGAAAATCTACTAAATCAAAACGAATCTTTTCAATACCCTAGAAATAGAAATTGACATATTAATTGAAAAACTTCTCTTCTTGCAGTAAAAAATGATAATTAAAGTAAACGATATTTGTAACAAAACAAGCATGAAAAATAAGTACTAATAAACATGAAATTTTTATTTTTAGAAATATTTATACATATTTCATTGTTGTGAGATAGTTAAGTCTCCCTTATATTGATTTTTTAAGCTAGCAACTTATTATAACACACAATACTCATTACCATAGGACAGGGGTACTCAACATTTTTTTTCCCGCCGGGTCACATACACAGGATAGGTATTGTACGCGGGCTGCATGCACATGACACACGCGGATAATGGAAAAAACACACTATAAAACCAAAGCAACATACTGGAAAAAGCAAAATTGATCAAAATATTAAAACACATTTTTGGCTTTTATTTTAACACTACATCAACTTTTTGATCAAACACACACACAAATATTTACTTTTATGCATTTTTTACTGAGTTATGGGGGATAATTTTTATTTTATTTCATTCATGACCAAGCCTTTTGCTTACATTCTACTATTAAAAAAACAAATTGATAGCAAAACTTACATATTTAATTGCACGATAGATAAAATTCCACGCTGAATTTTTAGTACATTGTTCTCCAGTAATTGAATTTCTTAGTGCAATGAGCCAGGCCAGTCAGAAAAGGCTGGCGGGTCACAGGTTGAGTATCACTGCCATAGAACAACTACAGTATTCTTTTATATTTTGTACATGATAGAAGTATACAACATACACCCCCACATTGCAAGGGGCCCAAAACCTGACTGATGTCAAATATGTACCCTTTCTAAGATCCAGCTTGGGGCCTTAAACCTGACTTTGCAGGGTGGCCCTAATATTCTCCGATACGCCACTGCATATAAATGTTGTTTGATTAAATATGTTCAACACATAAATAACTTTTATATACATAAGTTTATGACAGATTCACAATTAAATAGCATTCGCTCAGTGATAAATTTGGCGACCTTAGGGAATGCTCCAATTTTATGAGTTAGAAATAATAGAACAGTAGCTATTGGGCAGAAGTAGCAAATTGTAAAGTAGCAACAAGATGCGAATAGGAAGGAAATCATTGTTATATTATTTACTTTCCATACTAAGAGAAACCATTTTAACCGCAAAAGTTTTAATCACATTGACAATTCCAAATTTTAGTTTCCATCACATCTTTATTTCAATGTACTAATACAGGGATCGGCAAACTTTTCTAGGACAGGGCAGATTGACAATTTAAACAGGTATATTTTTTAATAGGTGCTTTCTGTTCATACAACTAAATAAAAACTTTAGTTTTTTTCTTTTTTTTCATTTGGAAGTGACATTTATAAACATTATTTCTAATACTTGGAAAACAAAAAACATTTTTTTTTAAACTTACTTCTAATGTGAAGAATGAAATTGTTTCCGAGACAACTAGACATTCAAGTTAGCACTTGATTTAAAAGTAAAAGTTGAAGAATTTTAATATTTGAACAACTATACTAAATTTTAAAAAATTAGCTAAATTTTACAAGTAGAGCAACAAGTCTAATGTCAGTTTTAAATGCAATGGACAAACATGATTGATTTATCGTAACCCATGAATTTTACCCATTACAAAAAAAAAAATTTAAAAAAAAAATTTTTTTTTTTAAAAAAAAAACTTTTTAAAAAAAAAAAAAATTTTTTTTTTTTAAAATTTTTTTTTTTAAATTTTAAAAAAAAATTTTTTTAAAAAAAAAAAAAAAAATTTTTTTTTTTTAAAAAAAAAAAAAAACCCCTGTTTTTAACAGGGGAAAAAAAAATTTCCCTTTGGGAAAGGGGGGGAAAGGGGCTTTTTGGGGGGGGTTAAAAAAAAAATTTTTTTTTTTTTTTGGGGGGGGAAAAAACCCCCCAAACCCCCCCCTTTAAAGGGGGGGGGGGGGGGGGAAAAACCCCCCCTTTTCCGGGGGAAAAAAAACCCCCCTTTAAAAAAAAAAAAATTTTTTTTTTTCCCCCCTTTCCTTTAAAAAATTTTTTAACAAAAATTAAAAAAAACCCCGGAAAAAAGGAAAAATTTTTTAAAAAAATTTTTTTTAAAAATTAAAAAATTTTTAAAAAAAAAATTTTAAAAATTTGGGGATTTTTTTTTTTTTTAACCCCCTTTTTTTAAAAAAAATTTTTTAAAAAAATTTTTAAAAAAACCTTTTTTGGGGGGGAAAAAAAAAACCCAAACCCCCCCCCCCAAAAAAAAAACCCAAAAATTAAAAAAAAATTTAATTTTTTTCCCTTTTTTTTTAAAAAAAAAAATTTTTTATTTTTTTTTTTTTTAAAAAAAAAAATTTTTAAATTAAAAAAAAATTTTTTTAAATTTTAAAAAAAAATTTTAAACCCTTTTTTTCCCCAAAACCCCAAAAAAAAAAAATTTTTTAAAAAAAAAAAAAAAAAAAAATTTAAAAAATTTAAAATTTTACAAAAAAAAACCCCAAAAAAAATTTTTAAAAAAAAAAAAATTTTTTTTATGGGAAAAAAAAAACCCATTAAAAAAGGGGGTTTTTTTAAAGAAAAAATTTTTTTTTTGTTTTTTTTTTTAAAAAAATTTTTTTTAAAAAAGGGAAAAAATTTTTTTTTTGGTTTCCCCATTTTTTTTTTTTAAAAAATGGGACGGAAAATTTTCGGGGGGGGGGGAAAAAAAAGGGGTTTTTTAAATTTTTTTTCCCCCCCTTTTTTTAAAATTTTTTTTTTTTCCCCCCTTTAAAAATTTTAATTTTTTTTTAAAAAAATTTTTTTTTTTAAAAAAGGGTTTAAAAAAAATTTTAAAAAAAAAAAAAAATTTTTAAAAAAAAAAAAAATTTTTTAAAAATTTTTTTGGTTGGGGAAAGTGTAGATTATTATCTCAGCTGGTGATATTTACTTTGGGTAGGTATGATCACATTCCAAGTGCCTAGTAATTGATAGATGTGTTGCACTGTGAAGCAATGTGAGAGCTATTGGCAATAGACCTCATAATTTTGAACTACGGGGCAAGAAAGCGGAAACACCCGAGCTGGCACCCCCCCCAGGGTCCCAAAAATTTCCCTATCACACCCAACAGGATTTTTAGCATACATTAACCCCTCTACATGATGGGTCTTCAGTGGTATTAGGTTTCAAACCTGTGACTTGACAACATAGACCACTCGCATTCCAGGTGACATAACGAATGTTAATTTTGGTTAATTTAAAAGACACAATTAGAGCGGTTTCCCCCAGGAAATTGAAAACCGTTGTCGCAAATAGATTAAATTTTGAAGTTTTTCTGGATTCACAGATAGCACTCTTGTTTTGATAAGTAAAAATTTTTAAAAAAACTATAAAATTACTTCTACATAAAATAAATTTCAGTGATATTAAAATCAATATTTTCATTATTAACTCTTTTATACAGAAACAAAATTTTTCTGTGGGAGTATAATCTATGAATTCCATTATAAACATAATTTTAAAGATAAAATTATAATCATTTTCGCATGCTTTTCAGAACCAACAATTCAAAGAATGCCTTAACAAACTATCTTCTGAATTTGTCATGCATTTTACCTGTGTTAGATAGCAAAGTCAAGGAAAATATATTTAAAAAGGAACTTTGATCATATATGTGTAAGAATACCAAAAAAAAAATTTGAATTTGTAACACTGCCTAATCTTACAATCTATGATTCAAATTAAATATTCACAGCAAAAATTTAATCTGTTTTTGAAACTAACATTAGATATTCCTAAATCAATGATTTTGATGGACCATGCCAATTTTCAGTTAATATATATATAAGAATCAGTTATATATTTTACATATCTTGAAAAAAGGGATGAAATTAACACTGTTTGGAGATTACCGATTGTTTTAACTTTGAAAGCTTCGACTTCTGCGTTACACTAGTGAATACAAAATCTTTAAGTCAGTGCTTCCCAATCTTTTTATCACAGCAAACCGGTTAACATTTGATAATTTTACCACAGCCCACCTAGGGGTACTAAGTTGATTGTTTATATTTTAAATTGTTTTAATTTAATTGTATTTATAAACATGCCTTCAGAATATAATACAGTTACATCAAAAAATGAATGTAAAGTGATTTTAATAAAAGTCACACATCCTCAAGAGAAATACACAATAAATAAAATGAAAATAATTTAACTTTCTTTGTGTGCCCCTGTACTATCTGATCCATGGATGAGTGCTGGTTCACGGCCTGAGGACCACTGCTTTAACCCTTTATCTACCGACTGTACTTATAAGTACCACTCACTTTAAAATTACATAGAATAACCATTTTTACGAATACTCTGGCGATACTTAGCAGGAATATTCTTTTAAATCAACTCTTCCAAGATATATGGCAGCATGGGTTCTACGATGAGTATTTTAGCGGGGAAGGCATATAGTTTTATAGCAAAAGTTGCCTTTTCAGCTGACGACGTTTTCAATGGTTCATGAAGATTGTCATTTTTGATCCGAAAAAATAGTTAATGTCAAAAGGTAAGTGTCTTTTTTTTTGTATGTTAAGGAAGACCTTAGAAAATAATTTTACTATTTATTTTAAGTGAACAGTGTGTATAATTAATTTTACAGGTGAATATCTTTAATTAATTAGCTCTAACTAATTAAATTTCTCAAAGTTGAGTATTTTGTTTATGTATATCCCTTAATTTTCAATGTAGTGATTCAAAAAAAAAGTATTGCATAAAAAAAACTGCAGTAAAGGGTAGATAAAGGGTTAAGCAATATGCGACACACAAAATTATTTTTAATTTATGATGTACGATGACCAATAAATTCTATACATACAAATAATGCAATGAAGTTAATAACATAAATAGACATAAAAGCAGAATATTTACAACAACAATTTTATTCACTTTATTATAATACAATTAACACAACAACTTTTAATGTATAAGGTGTACATACATTCAAATTTCTGTTTAACGTTCAAAACATCAAATGTCACTGCAAAGAAACTAATGCCGCCTTGGAAATTAGGGATTCTAGCCTAGGCGTTTCATCAGATACATCTTCAATATAGATTTATGACCATTTAACTCTCACTTGGCTGTTGGTCAAATACATTTTAATAAAATTTTCTTTTTGCATTATTGAAATAAAAAGAAAGTATCTTTGTAAAAGTTTCTAACAAGGTCCTCAGAATGAATCCAAGGTATTTTTCCAACAGCCTAGAAGGCAAAACTCAAGAGCAACATATTCATCTATCATTTAAAAATTGATACATTTTGTTAAATAGCTCAAATATCAAATAATTTAGTAATTAAAGTATTTCATAAAAATCCAAACCTAACATAAAATAAATTGTGAAAATTTTTAAATAAATGCTAATCTAATTATAAAAAAATAAGCAAAGAAAATTACAATAAGAAATAACAAGTAGCCAAAATATTTTTAAACTGAAAGTCCATTTACAAAGAATTATATCGAATGTATGCGAATTTCAAACATTTGAAATTAAAAAAAAATTTCTTTTCATTTCATTTTTAAAATGTAAAATCTTTAATTCTATTCAGTGATGTTAACATGGGAAATGTAAAGACACATATGAAGTAAACAACATATTTTTCAAAATAATAATTAAACCATTACCGGAAGTTCATTTGTTTTAAAAGCCTCTACAGCTCTTTGAAGATTGGGGAAAACAAAAAATAAGAAAAATAGAATTGTTGGGTTAAGAAAAATGTAATATTAGTGAGGAAATGAATTTTACAATGAAACTGCCAATTAAAAACAAATAATTTTGAATTTTTGAATGTTTCAGTACCTGAATTAATGAATAAGCCCAATATTGCTTTAAAATATATTTGACCACAATTTAGTTTCAAAAGGCCTTTTTTTAACAAAATTGGTAAAAATATTTACAAAACTTTCGAATCAGAAAAAAATTTATACATTAATTTAATATAATTAATTATAAACATATATAACAAAATATGGAATATTAGTCATCATTAATATAATCAAGAAATGAAAAAGTATTGATCTTCATCATCATAACCATCAGATTCATAATAATCAAAATCATCTATATCAAAATCTGAATCACTATTAAACACATCACTATAGGTATAAATGGAATTAGATTCACTTCTATCATCATTCCAACTAATTTCTACCTTATTTTTTAAAGACAGAGAAACTTTATACAAAGCTTCAATGTTATTACTATCAATATCATAGCATTGGTCCAAAACAAGAGTTTTAAGTGAAGAACAAGTTAAAAGGATTGTTTGTAACAAGGGCATATCAAGGGCACAAGTATTAAATGTCAAAACATGCAAATTACTGTCTTCACAATATTTTGTGAATTTAGTAGCAAATTCATCATTATGTTTAAAATCACAGTCAAAGAATGCAAGGTTTTCTAACTTAGGACTACAATTTAAAATATCAATTACAGCTTGTTTAGAGTTGCTATTGTAATGTATGGATTTAATATACAGTTCATAAAGATAATTTAATTGTTTCAAATTAATATTTGGGTCTGACAAATGAAAACAAGTGTATTGAAAAGTAAGGCTTTCTAAGTTGGGACAATTTTGTATAAGAGTATCAACCGAAATCCTAAAATTTCGAATTTTAAATCGTTTTAATGTTTCACCCTTTTGTTTTAAGAACCAGTTTAAATCGAGATCAGCAGTAAGGGAAATATCTACAGCAGAAAAATCTTCTAATTCTGACAATTTTGAAATGGACTCCAAGTCCTGTTTAGTTTCTATAGGTACTGACAGTACTTTAATGTATGGACAACACATAGAAAGTATACATAATACATCCTGTATACGTGGAAAACAATTAGAAGTATAGCCATAAGGAATAGTAAATGATGTTAAATTATATTTATCTTCAGAAGCTTTATGTACATCATGCTTATACATGTTACTTAAGACTAAGTGCAGGTCCTGATAAACAATGATTTCTAATGAAGGCATATTTTTCAGAAGACAACTTACACCATCATTAATTTGAGTAATGCCAGACAAATCAATAACTCTGAGATTCAATGAACGTGTTTCATCTCCATTGTTTTCTTTTTGACATAAAGATATCAATCCTTTTTCAGTTATACAACTCATAATCATAGATAATTCTTCTAATTTTGCACAACATGAAGGTAACATTTCCAAAATTGTATCATCACCAAATGAGTGTAAATGCAAAATTTTTAAATTTTGCAATTTTAATATAACTTTTTTCACAAAAACTACAGCATTTTCAAATTCTACAGCAATACTTAAATCAAAATGAATCTTTTCAATACCCTAGAAATAGAAATTTATATATTAATTGAAAAACGTCTATTCTTGCAGTAAAAAATGATAACAAGTAAACGATATAATCTTGTAACAAAAACAAGCATGAAAAGAAAGTACTAATAAACATGAAATTTTAATTTTTAGAAATATTTATACATATTTTACTGTTGTGAGATAGTTAAGTCTCCCTTTACCATACGTATAAAATTTGGTATTGATTTTTTATGCTAGCAACTTATTATAACACACTATACTCATTACCATAAAACAACTTCAGTATTCTTTTACACTTTGTACACGATGGAAAATATATAAATGTTGTTTATGGTATACATTCAACATATAAATGAGTTTTATTAGGTTGGGGAAAAAGAAATCTATTATTTTTTCGGTAGATGGCTGTAGTGTCAATATCTCGTGAAGTATCGATGAAACAATTTCAAATTTATGCTCGTTGTCAAAGTGACATTTCAAACTAGAAACTCTTTTGCTGTTTTTTGTTTGGCCCATTCAGTTGTGAGTTACAGGGTGTTAAAAATGGAAGTCAACAAAGAGAAAATTAGGTACATTTTACAGTTTTTCTTTGATAAAGGCGAAAATGCAAGCCAGGCGGCTGAAATTGCGAATGGTGTTTATGGTGCCGATACTATAACAGCTAATTACGTGAAATTTTGGTTTCGTTGGTTCCGTTCAGGTATTTTTAATGTTAAAGATGCACCTTGCACAGGCAGGCTCGTCGTCGAAAATGTCGATAAAATCATAGAAATAATCAAAATTGCCTGGCATGTCAGTAGTCGTAGCATCGCCCAGGAGCTAAAGATCGACCATAAAACAGCTTTAAACCATTTATGCAGTTGGATTAAAAAAGAAGCTTGATGTTTGAGTGCCACACCAATTAACACCAAAAAACATGATGGATCGAATTTCCATCTACAAAGCCTTGGCCAAACAGAATGAAATCGACCAATTTCTTAAACGGATGGTGACTGGGAATGGGTCAAATATGATAATATTGTGTGAAAACGATCATTGCCGAAGCACGGTGAATTAGCTCAAACGGTGTGGCCAAACCAGGAATAACGGCCAGGAAGTTTCTAATGTATATTTGGTGGGACTGGAAAGGAATAACTTATTATGAGTTGCTTCTGTATGGCCAAACACTAAATTCAGATCTCTACTGTCAACAACTGGACCATTTGAAGCTAGCGATTGACCAGAAATAGCCAGAATTGGCCAACAGAACAGGTGTTGTGTTCCATCAGGACAACACCAAGACATACAAGTATGTAGTGACTTACCAGAAACTCTGGGAGCTTGGTTGGGAAGTTTCAATGCATCCATCATATAGTCTGGACCTGGCATCAAGTGATTACCACCTTTTTCTCGCATTGCAATACTTCCTGAGTGATAAGAAATTGGGTTCAAGAGAAGATTGTGAAAATTGATTACTAGAGTTTTTTGCCAATAAGGACCAAGATTTCTATGAGAGAGGCATTATTAAGTTGCCTGTAAAATGGCAACAAATTATACAACAAAATGGTACATATTTGACGCAAATCGGACAACCCGAAACATGTTGAATAAAGTCTTGAATTTCATGCAAAAATAATGAATTTCTTTTCCCGCAAACCCAATATATATGTTAAAGTATATAATTCAGTTATTTCATAGAATAACTACGTAATTCACGAAATAAATAGACAAGTCAGTTAAAGTATATGAATAGATGAAAAATTTCCTATTTTACCTAATTATTCTATGATATAACTAATGATAGACTGTTAAAGAGTGAAAAATAAACAATTTAAAAGTTATTTTATAAATAATTGATCATAAACAGCTAAAAACTCTCGTAAAATACATTTTATCCCTGTTGCGGATGATTAATTGATTAATAAGGGAATGCATATGTGTTAAACCTTATTATTGCTCATATTGTTAATATTAGTTAAACAGAAAGGAGAAAAAAGAATGTTTTGCATCTGTTTATTTATATATATATTAGGTTGGGGAAAAAAATATCCATTATTTTTTAGGTAGATGGCTGTAGTGTCGATATCTCATGAAGTATCGATCAAACAATTTCATATTTAGGCTCATTGTCAAGGTGACATTTCACACTAAAAAAAAAATCATTTGCTGTTTTTTATTTGGTCAATTCAGTTGCGAGTTACAGGGTGTTAAAAATGGAAGTCGACAAAGAGAAAATTTGGTACATTTTACAGTTTTTCTTTTATAAAGGCGAAAATGCAAGCCAGGAGGCTGAAATCGTGAATGGTGTTTATGGTGCCGATACTGTAACAGCTAATTACGGACAATTTTGCTTTTGTTGATTACGTTCAGGTACTTTTTATGTTAAAGATGCACCTCGCACAGGCACTCTTCGTCAAAAATGTCGATAAAATCACAGAAATAACCGAAGTTGACCAGATGTTGGAAGTCGGAGCATCGCCCAGGAGCTAAAGATCGACCCTAAAACAATTTTAAACCATTTATGCAGTTGGATTCAAAAAGAAGCTTGATGTTTGGGTGCCACACCAATTAACACCAAAAAGCATGATGGATCGAATTTCCATCTGCGAAGCCTTGGCCAAACAGAATGAAATCGACCTATTTCTTAAATGGATGGTGACTGGGGATGAGAAATGGGTCACATACAACAATATTATGCGAAAGCGATCGTTGTCAAAGTGTGGTGAAGCAGCTCAAACGGTGGCCAAACCAGGGCTAACGGCCAGGAAGGTTCTACTGTGTATTTGGTGGGATTAGAAAGGAATAATTTATTATGAGTTACTTCCATATGGCCAAACACTAAATTCATATCTCTACTGTCAACAACTGGACCGTTTGAAGCTAGCGATTGAACAGAAACGGCCAGAATTGGCTAACAGAAGAGGTGCTGTGTTCCATCAAGACAATGCTAGGCCAGGTCTGTAGTGACTTACCAGAAACTCTGGGTTGATTGATTGATTGAATATTAACGTCACACTGTTCAGCAACACGAGGGCTTTTGGCGACGGACCACGTAATTTTGAACCATGGTCAAGCGACGTGGACGACACCTGAGCTGGCACCCCCCTCTCCTAACTACCACACCACACCAACGGGAGGACGTTTCAGCTCTTGACAGATTTAACGTGCATCGCTGCCCTACACGGCGGGTCTTTAGTGGTACTGGGCTTGAACTCGTGACAAGGCATACCACGATCCGATACCTATACCACTCGGCTACCGCGGCCACCCCAGAAACTCTGGGAGCTTGGATGGGAAGTTTTAATGCATCCACCATATAGTCCGGACCTGGCACCAAGTGATTACCACCTTTTTCTCGCATTGCAATACTTTCTGAGTGATAAGAAATTGGGATCAAGAGAAGATTGTGAAAATCAATTACTAGAGTTTTTTGCTAATAAGGACCAAGACTTCTATGAGAGAGGCATTATGAAGTTACCTTTAAAATGGCAACAAATTATACAACAAAATGGTGCATATTTGACCCAAATCGGACAATCCAAAACATGTTAAATAAAGTCATGAATTTCATGCAAAAATAATGGATTTCTTTTTCCCCAACCTAATATATATACTGGCACATTTAACTTCTCTACTTCTTGAACTTCAAGGATATTATAATGCTGCAGTAACCAATAGTCACACGGTACTTTTTTGTGCTAGTTTAGCACTCTTTACTTCTGCTATCAAAGTTAATAATTTGTAATAATTAAGTAAGTACAGCACTTTTTTTCCCCTTTGTACCACACTTATTTAATAGATTCAAATACCTCGCATAGAATCTTGCCTTTTTACAGGTTAGTCTTCCATTCTTACAGAAGCCATTCCTTGAAAACAGGTTGCAAAACATATTTGTTAATAATTCAAAATGTAAAATTCTAACATATATACACCACCTAAATTTGTGTTTAAAAGCAACGGAATGAAGCGTACACACACAAACATCATTGCAAAGCAGCCGTAAGCAGTTCAAAACTGATTAAAAACTGCTAGAATTGGTTCAAAGGACATTTAAGTGCTGTATTTCATACTTTAATGATCAAGTAATCGTTCTTCAATAGAATACCTAGTTAAATCATAGAATTCAATAATTTTAAATACTTCAACTGACTTGTCCAGTTATTTCATGAAATAACGGATTTCACACTTTAACAGTAACATATATAAAAGCTTATGACATATTTACAATTAAATAGCATTCGATTAGGGATAAATTTTGTAACCCTAGAAAATGCTCTAATTTTATGAGTTAATAAAATAGTAACTATTGTGGGCAGGAGTACCAAACTGTAAAGTAGCAACAAGGGAGAATGGGGAGAAAATGATTGTTATATTATTTACTTTTCATACTAAGGGAAACAATTTTAACCACAAAAGTTTTGATCATATTCACTGTGACATTAATCACATTCATTTTAATCCCTATCACATCTTAATTTCAATGTTCTAATACAGGGGTCGGCAATCTTCTCAAGGACAGGGCAAGATCATAAAAACTGTTTGACTGGCCAGATTGAAAATTTAAATGGGTATGTTTTTTTATAGGTGCTTTCTATTCATACAGCTAAACAAAAAGTTTTTATTAGGAAATGATATTCATACACATTATTGCTGATACTGTAAAACAAACATTTTTGGAGACTTAATTCTAATGTGAAGAATGAAATTGCTCCTTCAGAGACAAAATGTCTGTATACTAGATATTCAAGTTAGAAATTCCTATCAGACAACTTGTAAATGGTGAACAGTTAAATATGACTTGAGTTAGATTTTTATATTTCATTTCAGAAAATGCTTTTCCACATATTCCCAATACAGATATAAATTCCCATATGCATGATTTTAATTGGCCACATACACATTTATTTTCAGGAAGATATTTATTAAATCAAATTAAATCCATTTTTAAATATCATTTTAGCTTAGCATTTTACTAATTAGCCTAATTATAGAAGGTTCAACAAAACTCTTCAACTGTACAGTTAAATAGATTCCGATATGTTTTGTGAAAACATCAATCAATATTAGAAAAGTGCTTTAGTAACTGTATTTGAGAGAAACAAACCACAGTAATTTTTTAATGGAGATTTTGACAATATTTTAAATTTTTTGAGGATATAGAAATGTAGAAGTGGTCAACTTTATTTATATATATATATAGTTCAAATAGTGCAAATTTTATGTAGTATGACTTACCAATAGAATATATTCAAATAATGACTGTTTTTATCCCATAATCCAAGTTTAAATTCTTAAGCTGACTTCAGTTAATACTTTATAATTTTTTTACAAATAAATTTTGGTATGGTGAAAAACATTCCATTTCAAACTTTCAAATTTTGATAATCAGCCTCTTTTCAGTGAGATCTGAATATTTTGTTGGTCAGTTTAATAATGATGATGGCTCATGTTATGTTCTTTTCATTTAGCTCTTTTCATACTTTATTATTTAATTCTGTAATAAAATAACTTGCATTCAATTTTGCTTTAGAAGTACGCATCATTCAAGGTCTACTTTTCTCACCTTATCAGTCTTGTAAATGACATGGAAATGGTATCAATAAATAAATTCACAACAAACACAGTTTCAAAAACATACCATGAAAGACTATATTACTAAAGCAAAACTAAACATGGCATTCCACTCTTCACTACCCACAAGTAACATCATGATCCTTATTCAAAACTCAGATTGGATAAGATTAGTCTCTCTCACTATTCCCATTTGATTTACTTGCATAAACTGGATGGAAAACAGGCAGCAGGCCCGATTTTCCACATGTGTTGTAGTTTGCCGATCCCTGTTCCAAAATTCTGACTTAAAAAAATAATCTCACATCCTTCCTGGTTTGACAATTTGAATAAATAACAGTATTATTAAGACATTCAAATGTATAAAAATATTTTTGAACGTTTTAAACCAAACCCTACTAAATTTTATAATTGAAATATGTCATTTTAAAAAGTATTAGTATTCATATTGCACAAGCAATGTATATTTCAATTAAAATAGCAATCCAATGAAAAAACTTCAGTCAAGTTTCACAAAAATACAAATTAAGTTGCTTTCATATAATACACATCTTCAAACAATAAATTCATGTTTTAAGAAATTCTAAATAATAAAAAAAAACCAAATTTAAAAAACTAAATAAGTAATTTTACAAAATATCAGAGAAATACAAATATAGAATGAAGTTCAAATGTTACAAAATTATATCAGGACCAAGAGCACATTCACACAGACTCTCTATCCATCGTTTACCATTCTCCATAATATCATAACCGAATCTATCGGGATAAGTCCTAAACCTGTACATATCCGTGTCACTATGCTGAGTTGAGAAATCAATCCAAAAAATTTCTACTTCATAATTATGAGGACGAGTAATTCGATTTAAAGTATGAACCTCATCTTCCTCAACCTTTTCACATGATTCCAAAACTAGAGTTTTCAAAGTAATAGTAGTTTTAAATATTGCTTGTAAGAAATTGAGAGTAACATCACAGGATTTAAATTTAAAATAGTCAATAACACTATTTGTAGTAAATCTTGAAAACTCATCAATGAAGTCCCTCGACCTATCAATAATGCATTTATTGAATGTTATCTTTTTTAGAACTGGACTTGAGTTCAAAATTGCAATAATAGTGTTCCCAGTTTCGTAATGACACAAATTATATTCCGAAAATACAATTTCTTTGAGATTATACAACATGTTTGAAATATCACGTGATCGTATATGCACAAAAGATGTACTGTTGAAACTGAGGAACTCTAAATTTAGGCAATTTTGTATAATAACAGCAGGTGAGACAAGTAAGTTATCAATTTTTAATTTTTTCAAAAATTTACCTTTACATTCTAAAAACCAGTTAAAATTTACATCAGCATAAGGACCTTGAATGTGAAAATCTGTTAATTCCATAAATTTTGAAATTACTTGCAATTCATTTATGGATTTCACTGGTGTTGATATTTCCTTTATGTGTGGGCAACATTCTTTGAATATGGTTAAAACCTTCACCACATCACTGCGCCTAAACACATTCCGTGGAATTTCAAGATACGTTAAATTATATTTATCTTCAAAAGCTTTATGCAAATTATTTTTATACATGTCAAACATAATAGATCCCAGATAAGGATATTTCATCACTTCTAAAGAAGGCATACTTTTCAAAAGGTAGATAACACCATCGTCAATTTTACCTCTGCTTGATGATAACGAAATTAGTTTAAGCTTCAAATAATGTGTTCCAACACCATTGTCTTTCTCTTGGCACATACGTATAATTCCTTTATCTGTTATACAAGAATTAGTAATATCTAATTCTTCAAGTTTTGGACAACAAGTAGCTAAAATTTCCAAAGTAGTATCTTTGCAATATTTATAAAGATACAATATATTTACATTTGGGAATTTAAAAAGCATTTTGTTCACAAAACGTATCATTGATTCAAACTCTAAATTCACATTAATATCAAAATTGACCTTTTCAAAACCCTAGAAATAAAAATTTATTAGTTAATTGATAATTTTTTTTTCATTAAGATAAGTATATTTTAAAAAATATGAAATCAATAGCAGTATTGAAAATAAAATAAACTACAATTATTAATTATTCAAATACAGGGTTCGTTCTCAGTCTAAAAATAGAGGAAACATGATAACTAAGAAAAAATCTTTCAAATTACAAAAAGCAAAGACTTGCAGCAGATTTATTCTTATACTTTTGGAAGAAATTAGTAATTACTACAGTACTACTAGTTGCTTCAAAGAAATAAATGGTTAACTCTTCAAATCTCAAAAGTATCAAGTATAAGTTGTTGGAATCCAGCCATTACAGCATAAATTTAATTACAGTAGAAAATCATTTAGTGAAATATATCATCTCTGACCACGGTTCAAAAACAGGTTGATGGTTAATAGATAATTTTAAATAGAAATTTATTAAAATCAATTGTGGTTTTGAAACTCTCAAAGTAAATTAAGGAAGGTGCTGTTAACCCTTTGACGTGCAGAAAAATAAATTCGCTGAATTTTTCAAAATAAAATTAATAAATGCAATGTATAGAACCTAAGAACAGAGAAAATACCTTTAAAAAATTACAGTACATTCCCCCATTTGGGGAGGTGGTTTCACAGGAGTACCACCGCGCACTTACGACAATTCTTGGATGAACAATATATGATTTGGATCAGATTTGTAAGATTATTCTTTATATATTTTGTAATAAATTTACTAAAACATGCAATATTAAGTATTAGAATTACATTTTAAATGTTAAATATTACAAAATATAACTATAAGAGATTGAAATCAACTTCAATAGCCAGATTTTTCACTGTTTCTTTCTTATTAAATTATTAAAACATGCAATAATACTTATAAAAATTATCTTCAAAAGATTAAATATTAGCAAATTTAATTGAAAGAGGTAAACAAAAATAATATTAAAAGAAATAGTATCAGCTATATTAGAACATATATTCACCATCCAAAAAATTCGACCTCTCTTCAGTATAAAAAGAACATAAATGAGATGAGAAAAAATTTTCATTCGAGAAAAACATCACCATTTCAATATAAACAAAATCCCCTCCCCTAAAGCAATGGCAAAAACCCCATAAATTATTAGTTACTTAACTGCCTGATTAAGAAAAAAAGAAAAACAAGGGGGAATATCTCTTACGCGTGAGTGCTGCAAGTCTGCAAGTCGGACAGTTTTCATGTTCTAAATGCGCGGTGGTATTCCTATGAAACCACCACTTAGATGACTTATTATGAGGCAGTTCTTTTTATAATTTATCATTCTAAAAATTAGTTATGAAATGAAACTTACTTTGAATATTTATCTGTTTTTATTTTCTAAAGAAACTTTTTTGAAAGTGTTCAAAAAGGTTTTTAAAACGATGCATTTTTCTCACAGAAAGAGGAGTTTTTTGTAAAGTGCTGACATCTAGTATCTTTTATGAAAGATAAAAGATATCTGTAGAATCATTGGTTTCATTCAAATACCACTGTGCATTTAGAGGTATTTTTTTAGAAAATGGTGGTTTCGGACAGATACCACCGCACGTTAAAGGGTTAAGCAGAACACTTGGCTTCAGAAGGCCAACAGGTGAAATTTGTAATTTCAAAAGGCAGATGGAGTAAATTATTTATCAAAACTCTCCAAGCATGAAACCCTCCATTTTTATATATGTTGAAAAAAAATACAATTTCTTTATTGCAACTATTACAACTTGAAAAGCAATTTTGCCTATTACAGATCCTAGCAATACAATATGCATTTTCCCTCTATTAGGGTTATTTCAAAAGTAACATCAAGAGTATGAATGCATCCAAATTCTTGGTAGAAAATAAATAAAATCTTAGCTTCAAATAAATTATTTGCTTAAGACTTAAAAATCCCAGTAAAAACATTACAGTGGAAAAATTTTGATTACTAAAAATTTGTGTGTGTGTGTCTCAAACTAGTCTTATCCTAATCATCTTAAATCTGGTAACACTAATAACTGCATACAGCTTTTGAAATTGCTTTATAAATTAAATCACTATGAAATTGAAGCAGTTCTTGAATATAATGCTAAGTGAAAGAAAAGGATATTTGAAAAATACATTACAACTAAAATGAAAGAAAATAGATTCTTATACATTCTTGAAGTATTTTAGAAATAATTTCACTCTCCTTTTCTTTTTATTATTAACTCTCTACTGCTTATCCCACAATTTCCCCAGCAACAAAAATGTCGTAGAAATAGTTCACCCTGCAATTTCCATTGGCATGGGTTTGTTATTTCTATCTAAAAGTTTATCTTCCTGTTTCAATATTTAAATATTAGTAATATATACTGTGCAATATTTAAAACTTTGAATCCTGTTTTAGTTGATAGATGGAGTTAAATTTCTATTAGAAATTTCAAATATTTGCATAAAGTTAGCCAATCAGTATTAATGCTTTTATTCTTTATTATTATGAGATGTGGCTTTCATGTAACATTCAGCAAATGAAAGTAAGTTTCTTATAAAATATTTGATGAATAAAAGTGATTTTAATTATTTTAAAGTAAGGTTTTTTTTAAAAAAAAAAATTATTTCTAACAGCAGCAATTGATGAATACATCATTTTCTGAAGTGAAAACAGTCTGGGTAAACACACATGGAGTAATAATAAGTAATACAAAGAAACAATAAAATAAAGAATCAGAAAACAGAGGAAAAACAGAAGTTACACATAATCTGAATCAGAAAGTCAGTCAAATAACAGAGCTTGTAACTGCTCTCAGGCCCTCCAGTATCTATCTTAGATATTACCAGAGACAGCAGGTCAAATCTGCAGGTGCTCAGAATTAATTCATTAGGGAATTCTCTCTGTACAGAACATATTTTTGGAGAAGGAAGGACCTTTAGTCTATATAGGTGACATGAAAGCAATCATGCCCAGTTTACAGTCTGAAGGCAGCGACTATATGCTACATCGGGAGATCTGGGATCTCATTTAGCGCCTCCCTCCAAAACTTAACACTTATTTGTTCATATAAAAAAGTTTCATATAACTTTCCCCCCTTACTTTTAATAACTCTGCTTAAAGAAGAGTAAAAGCTTCCTCTCTGAAAGTACTGAAAAATACCAACGCCCTTTTTAGCAAGAAAATCTGCTCTCTCATTTCCGTAGAAATCACAATGAGAGGGAACCCATTATAAAATAATATTCTTTTTAAAGGTAAAAAAAAAGCAATCCAAGATTCTCTTTACAATTTTTAATTCGAATAGAGTCTGAAAAATCCAGAGATGTTACAGCTTGTATTACAGAAATGGGTGTCAGAAAATATAACATTCTCAAAAGCATCCTTTCTAAAGAATAATTGATGAATAGTTGTTCTAATTGCTTCTACACCATCAAACAGAGTTGTGTTTGGACCTAAGTTTAGATAAAATGCAAACAGTTCTGAAAAGATCCCAGCACCTGCACTTCCACCATGATTCATTAGTATAGACTTGAAGCCAATCAGGCTGTGGATATCTGCTATTTATAGTTTCTAAAGTAATGGCTTTTAAAACTGAATCAGAAAATTTTTTCTTTTGTACCACTTGTGTGAGATCCGTTCTTCCCTTTGCCAAGGGTATTAAAGGATCAAGAGGTGGCAAAGGAATATCCAGGATATTGAAATGCTCTCTAATTTTCACTATTTTTTTAAAAAAACCTTTCTGTATTTTTAGTTTTCTGCTATTGTTATTATAATTTCTCCAATAACTGTTTGATGGTAATCGAATTAACTTTTCAAATAAACACCAAGCCTTCTGCTGGATAATTACCTCAATAGGCAAGTTTCTAGTAAGTAATAACATAGCATTAATAGGAGTTGTTTTAACTACACCTGTAATTAATCTCAGAGCTTGATTTTGCATAGTCTCCAAAGAAGCCACCTATGCTTTAGCACATGTAATAAGTGCTTCAGAACAATAAGCCATAACTGGTTTTATATACATATTGTAAGTCAGATTTAGAGTATCTCTACTACAACCTCACTTTGTTCCAGCCAATCACTTCAAGATCAATCAATGACTTTTCACTAACATTTCTTGTGATCTCATCAATATGATGTTTCCAGGTTAACTTTTTGTCAAAAGTGACACCTAAATATTTTGTAATAAGAGACTCACTCAAGGTAAAAAAATTGTTACATGTCAAATCCATTTTTTGTATTTTTATGATTTAATGTGAAGGTCGAGTAGAATGTTTTTTCACTGTTTACCTCCCTAGCTTTCTCATTACACCACATTGAGAGTTCCTCAAGTGCATCATTTAATCTATTTACCAAAATATTCTTTTTCTTATGAATACTAGATGACCAAATATCTAAATCATCTGCACACATATAGGGCGTAACCTATATCTATATGACCTTCAAAAATTTGGCGTAAGTCATATATAAAAATGTTAAATAATGTCGTACTCGTAACTCCACCCTATTGTAAGCCCAGGAAAGATTGCTTAAATTTTGAATTAGAGTTACCCTATTTGACGGCGAAGAAGTGCTGTTGTGTTAAAATTCTTTAGCCAAGAAAATATCTTTCCCTTTACCCCCAAGATTTGTAACTTCTCATACAGTTTCAATCTCCATACTCTGTCAAAAGCTGATTTAAAATCAATGAAGATTGTTACAAGAGACTTACTCTTGTATGGGCCATCTTTTACTGCTTGCGAGAAAAATTCTACTAACTGGAGGAGCGTAGGTTTCTAAACCCTGCTTGGCAGGGAGAGATAGAAGAGAATCATTTTCCAAAAAGAATAATAATCTTTCGTACATCATTTTGTTATTTTGAAGAAAGTAACATCAACATTAATAGTTATTCATTAGATTCCTCTGTAGAATGTAATGAATCTGAAAACTCACTAACTTTGCAAAATGTTCCGCAGTGGCTCGAAAATAGATATAAAAATATTACACAATACAACAATTGCTTAAAAAATTTTGATCTTTATGGAATGATTATGAACTTTAAAAAAGAAGAACTCAATGCAAAAGATAAAGCTTTTGGAATTTTGCATGTAAATAATTCAGCGAAGTAAATAAAATTATTCAAAAGGAGAATCAATCCAAACTGAGATTATCAGTTCATCATTTTATAGCCACATACCTTATAATAAAATTAGAGCCTCATAGGCTAAGTGTTGTTTTTTGCTCAAGAATAAATAAAAAATTTTAAAAACTGAAGGTGGGGAAAAATTCTTAAGAAATCCTAATTTGGTGCAAAGAATGTAAAGTAGGCCTTTGTCTTGAGCTTAGTTTTGAAGTTTATCGTAATGAATGCAATTTTTAAAATAATTTATGCATATATATTACATATTAAAATCAGTAAATATATTTTGACCTTTGTCCTTTACAAAACACATAAGAATACAATCATAATTTAATTGTTTGAATTTGTTTTCATAGCATTACACCTGCAATTTTTATATTTCTGAACATCAGTTCTTATAATTCAAATCAATACAAAAGGAAAAACCTTCGTCACAAAAAATGTTGTATTTTTGAACTCCCAAACGTATGTAGATTTCAGATGTAATAAATCAAATATGTAATTTTTTTACCTGATTTTGTTAAAATAAATTGAGCAGTCAGAGGGTTAGGTTAATCAGAAAGAACACCAGTGTCTTACACTAAAGTAACTTCTTAATATTCGCGAGGTAAAAAGCTATGATGGACTAATTTTGAGAAACAAACTATGGTTAATTCTAAGTCTGAAAATGGAAAAGTATTAAAACTATTTACTAAAAATATTTTTTTTTCTTTCTGAAGCTATTTAAAACTAGGATAAACTTATAGAGCATGAAAAAATTTAATATGTTCATATATTATTGGGTAAATTTTAAAACAATGTTGCAAGAAATTTCTTCACAAAAGCAAAAATACATTTAATTACTTCACATAAATTTTATAAAAAAACTCATTGTTGAAAGATTTAAATACATAAACCAGTTGGGACTTTATTGTACCGCTACCACTCAGTAAAAAAAACGATGAATTGTCGAATCGGCCGCTTCTCCGCCAAATTTAGAAAAATCACGTATTGGGCACGTTTTTGTCAAAAACTTCTCCTTCACTGGAGAAAAAATTCAGATGGATTACCAGATTTAGCACATTTATCGATTTGGCGAGAAAACACTTGGCGCGAGAAGCGGACGATTCGACAAATCAACCAAAAAACAAAGACTTAAAAGGAACTACCGTAAAATCCGGCATATAACGCGCACCTATACTTCAAAGCTGAATTTTTTGATTTTTAAGTATATTCGCCATATAACACACATCCCTTTTTCTATGAAGAAATCAGATGTATTAGTATACATTGCTCTTATATTTTGAAGTAATTTATTCGAGGTATTATCCCAGAATTTTGAAAAAATAGTATATTTCTAGTACTACAACTCTTTTAGTTCATTAGGCAAGTCATTTCTTTTAAATAAACAGTGTTTCGATACATGTAGAAGTAAAATTTTCTTTATGCTTATCTCTTTCGTTATTTTTAAAGCTATCGTTTTTAAGCCCAGCGTATAACGCGCACCCTTAAGTTTTGATCTTATTTCTTGTGTTAAAAGTGCGCGTTATATGCCAGATTTTACGGTATATATTTAAGCTTTTTATATCAAATTTTAACAAAACAAAATCATTTTCATATAATCAATTGCATAACAGTTGATTACTAAATAAAGTTGAGCTCACAAATGCATTTTTGTTACAATAAGTAAAATATTCAGCAAAAATCACTTTCTTGCAAATATTTTACAGGATATACTAACAATACTGGAAACTATTTTCTAAATATTATCATTTATGTATTAATGTTTAAAAAAACACACCAAATCTATGGATAAGAAAATATAATGTTCAAACTGTGATTTAAAGAATAAGACCCGGCGGAGCCTACACATTGTAGCAAAAAGTATATTTTGATTCTTATTATATAATGATAAATATTTTTTTAAACTTTATTATGACTAAATGAGTTAATAATTTAAAATGAATAAATTGCAAAACTGAAGAAAAAATACTTACATGGCCAATTTTATCTAGTTTTATCACGAAATCATCCCAGTCATTTGGATGAATTGTACTCAAATTTATTTCTTTCAAAAATTCAGTGAGAAGAAAATTCCAGTACTTTTTTTTCAAAATCCCATTGTCTTCTTTTATCTTGTTATTAAAAAAGAATGGAGTGTGAACTCGACCTATAAGCACATAAAATATTTTTTTTAAAAAAAATTATATCAAAAAACTGGACAAATACAGTCTAACCTCAATTTGACGAAGTCATTAAGACTAAATATTTTGTTCATTAATTGAAAATTATATGTAATATCGGCGAGGGCCTAAAAAATACAACTTTTTTGTAATTACCTTTTGGAAATTCTAGAATAAGCAACAACACAAAAAACATCCATTGTTAGAAAATACACTTTTATTCAGCAGATAAAAAACTATTAGCTAATTTTTACGCACCAGTTAATTGGAAATTTTAAAATACTAAAAGATATTTGACAATCTCATAACGCATCTTTTCTTAAAACTGATGGTGCAACTGTTGTATGCAGAAAATGTTTCACATTATGCTTTTCGGTTGGTACACTTGGGTACTGAAGCAACATAGTATTACAAAGCACAGTCTTAAGTTAATTTTGTTTTATATTAGACTTGAGTACTACAGTCTTTTGGACGAAATAAGGGGGCCGTGCTAGGATCCAACCCTTTTTTAAAAAAATCTCCTTGACTGAGTAATAAAAATTTCTATGTAATAACAAATATAAACAAAATAAAAGGAAAAACATTATTTCACTTTTAATTGAAATCAATTTCAAAGAAATCACTCTTCAATATCAATTAATTGCAGTGAAAACAAAACATTCAATAAATTGCTATTTGTCTATAATTCAAAAATACGACAAGATTTCTTACGTAAATAGCCTAAATTCAGCCGGAAATTGAAATCTATAACTTCCGTAACAAGAGCTTCATTAAACCTTTCAAGATTGTCACTAATGGTCTGTAAGCAAATTTGTTGCAACGAAAGAACTTCGGGTACTACTTCCATTTGGCTGAAAGCGTCAGGGTTTTGACGTTCTTCAAATTCTCCATATTCATCAGATGAATCATTCTCTCCCATAACTTCCATATCAGACTCCACTTCTTCATCGTAATACATTTTGTTGAAATTGCGTCAACTCAATTTGGTTAAAATTAAAATAAGAAGAATGTTTTACTAGCTCAAATTGTTATTTTATTTGTCAGTATTTTACTTTCCACTTAGCGAGATCAATGGTAGATAATCAATATGGTGTCTTTTGTCCACAATAAAAAAAAACTCAACACTCGAATAGAGAAAATATAATACCGTTGTTTCTAGATGGCAACGAATGGTCTTGGGGTATCCGACTGGTTTAAAATCATCGTTTTTGCCAAAGAAATCGAAAGTTGTTTATTAATTTTTTTGAAGACTACTTAATGAACTTTCTAAAAATACCATGCTTTTAATTCTGAGGTAATTAGAAAAAAGTTACGGCTGTTTTGTTCCGGGTAGTAAGCCCATATCGAAACAAGGAAATTCATTTCCGAAACCAGAAGTGGATGTTTTTGTCTGATTTTCATCCTTAATTATGGTTTTTATTCTTTAAAAGTATTTTAACTAATGGTTTCTTATTTGGTGAACTTTATTTCATATTATAAGTGTTTAAATAAATATGTTTCACTTTCAAATTGGCAACAGTAACAAGTGGAGTAACGTAGATCCCCGCATCGTGGAGAGGGCCACGTCTCTTGGGTACCCAAAGCCTGATGTTATGGCTTTGCAATTCCTTGTAAAATTCAACGTGTGAACCAAAACCTAACTTTGCAAGGGGCCCTAATATTTTGCACTACGCCACTGATAGTACCATTACACCACTTATTACGAAATTGCAATTCTAAGCAACGTTGGTAAACCAGAAGAAATGCAAAAGGCTGTTATTGCAACCCTTTTTTTCATTGCTGCTCTGGTGAAACAAAGTAGGTGCATGAACAATGTCCAATAGTCTTAACAGCTTGATTAAATTAGAAAAGAATGAATTTATTGGAATTATAATGAAAGATAAATCAACAGATTTTCAAAGTTGAATTATAAATTCAATTAAAAAGACATATATACACGGATCTTTGTGATCAATCGTCTAAAAAAAGGCCTCTGTGGAAAAACTCAAAACTACAATGACAGTTTCAACAATGTGGTGGGGACAGTGGCGTAACGCAGAATATTAGAGCCCCCTGTAAAAATAGGTTATGCCTTTAATATTTTATAAATTGGTTAAATACATACTTGTCATCAGCCAGGCTTTAGGCCTCCTCAAATCTTGTCCCCCCCCCCACGATGCGGGGATGTACCAAAAACTTTACAGATGTTTTGCCTAAAACACATTTATCAGGGTTTAACTTGAGACCGTAGTCTCTAAAACGAGAAAAGATTTGATGTAAGGGGGCAAGGTGTTCGTCCTCGGAGGAAGATGCTATGAGAAGTCATAAAAAATAGGGAATACAAAATTTTGATGAGCGCTTATGCAGTTTTTAAATGTTTGACCGGAATTTCAAGTCCAAAGGTCATAGCAGATACCGAATAGAAAAAGGGGAGTTAGGGCTTTTTTGAATATGGGGTGTTTTATTGTATTTGATGATACGCTGGGGCCCAAAACCAAAGTAGTGAATATTTTTCCATACAGTTTTGAGTGCAGCTTGATATGAGGGACTGAAGGATCGGGCACGGTAACTGAATTGTCTACAGAAATCCCCACAGGGTCGATACTTTTTAGTTTTTTTAACAACATGCAGTGGGTTGCCCGGGGACTTTTTGAGGACAATTTATCCCTTTTCCCATTAGGTATTCGAACTCTTTTAACAGTTTTTTAAAAATTGTGGGTGGGGGGGACGAGGTTTTTTTACTGGGGCCTTTAGTTTTGGTGATGATAAACATTGAAGTATCAACATTTATGGGTTGTGGGGTTTAAATTAATTGGGATATTTTTTTTAAAACCTTATATCGAACTTAATTGCTGAAATTTGCTAGGTTAGATGCTGCTTAATTTTTGGGAATTTGGGCCGTTCGAAGAAAGTTTAGTGATGGCGTCGATAACTCTATGATTTTAGCACGAAAGCAAATTAAAATGTTTTAGGAAATAAACCCCCAATGATTTTGGCGAAATTTCGGTTTACGAAAGCCAAGAAATTGGGTCGAAAACCCCAAATGAGTAAAATCCCTTTTGTGCCATAAGTCTGTATTTTGGGTCCCTGCAGCGTACAAAGTTAAGTCTTGTTGTACTTAGCATGAGCCGAAAGTTTTGATAACGAAATATCCCCCCCTGTATCGATCAAAAGTTATTTTAGAGGAATAATTGGCAAATAAAAGGGTTAATACATCGCCAGGGGCCAGGAGACACGCCTTCTATTTTTTCCGAACGAAAGAAGCATGGAATAGCATACTTTTTCGCGTTGCCAAAATTTGGATAAAACAGTATCAATTTGGGGGTTTTTGAACCTTTAAAACGTTTTCCCAAATGGGGGAAAGGGTTTGAGGGGGCCCGGGCCGGAACGCCCGCTTTTTCGTTTTCCCTTCCCGCAATTTGGGGCTTTGTGCAAGGCGTTTTTTACGTTTGCGCACGAATTTTCGTGGGGTTCTTTGATTTTACCAAAAAGGCGACTAAGCATTAGGCGAAAAATTTGTTTGCGTTCCGTTAGAACGTCCGAGCCACAGCGATTTCAAGAGTGGCTCGCCAACATTATCGCCTGGGGGAAAACGCAGCGCGAAAGGACCCGGGGATGGCCGTTGGTCCCCAATTATAAACCCTGGGGGAGAGTTCGAATTTTAGAATCCTCACTTTCTGAATGTACTGCGATTAAACGCTTTTAAAGCTTTGACTCTTCCGTTTTAGGTGGTTTTAGAACCAAGTCGCTAATAGAATTTAAAAATGCTGACCCCAACAGCAAAGGGCATAATTAAATTTAGTGGTATCATTTTTAAAATTTTGCCTAAATTGGGCCTCAACGCAAAAAACCATTTTGGTAGGGTTTTTTTCCAAAAAAGGGGGTGGTTTGATGCCCCCAAACGGGACATCACATTCATTAGGCATGTTGGAAAGGAAATAAAAACTTTTTTTCTTAAGTATAAGTTTAAAACAAACGTTGGAAAATGAAATTATATTTGCTAAAATATGAATACAGGATTAAAAAACTTACATGCATGCGATAAAAAAAAATTTTTTTCGAAATGGGGAAAGTTTTGGATATGGTCGACTTTTGGGCCATATCTTTGGGGTTTTAGGGGAATTTGAGGTGTGGGGTTTCGAAAAATAGACATTTAAGAATTTTAATATGACTTTATTAAGAGTTTAACTTAATTTTTATTTGAACAAACTTATATTAAGTGAGAATAAACCAAAACACTTACGGTAGCGAAAAAGATCACGCAATTGATCACTTATCTAAATACTATATTATCCGCCTACCCCAATTTAATAATATTTCGATTTTTTTATCAAATAATTTGTCCACCTTTAATTCCACGCAACGGTTCAATCACCTTCAGATAGGTCTTGGGGCACGTGCAATAGTAAGCACCTTGTAGTAATTAGAATCCGTGATTCTTGGGGGCCTTCAAAACACTTCTATCTTTCCAAACAGAATTTCTAAATTACCATCCCGCTTACAAAAACTTCTGTTCTTTAAAGACTATCTTATTTCAACACCGCATTTCCTTTGGATTTGTTTGGAAAAAAATTTGCCATTAATCTTGGCCGTCCAACCCAGAGGTTTGTTACAGAAAAGAGATGCGGAGCCCATCACAGTTTTTGAAAAAATTATTCGGCGTATGTTAAACGAGTGCAACAGAAATTCTTTTTTAAAACATACAGCATCAACATGTAAATGAAAAGAAAAAGTATAAAAACTTACTGTTTTTCCAGAAGACAGCTCAGAAGCATGAAATGATCATAAATTGATCGGGAACAATCTGGAGGAGATTAAAATTAGAAAATTAAAAAGTTAACGTTATTATCTTTAAAATGAACTGGTGTTAACGGATTGCATTCACGCGTGTTCAGGTCACCAATTATGAATATCAGAAGGTTGCGTGTTCAAATCACGTCCGGGTCACCAATTATGGCGTGAAGTGAGAATCTATTTAAGGTTTATTCCACGCCATGTAAATAGTAAAAATGAATGATAAAAAAGGTTAAACATATTTTTAATTTCCAGCATTATAAATATTATAAGAATTACTAATTACTTAGGTTGAAACATGGAAATTGAATGGAAAAGCCCGTCTTTCCTCGTGCGAGTCAGAGAGAGAAGTTAGAGCCAGTGTCTGTTCAAATTCAGTTCAGTTCAGTTCAGTACAGTGATAAACACTGTAAAAATGGAGACTTGGCTAAAGCCTTATGCTCCGATATATTGGATTAGATCTTAGCTTAATTTGTAATGTACGGTTAGTGATTGCACTGTCTATCAGTAGTTTTAACTGAAATTGATGAAAGTGAAGAATTGAAAATCTATTAATTGGAATTTTAGAATCTATTGGTTGATGTTAAGAATTCTTCAACTTTTTGAACTTGCTCTGTTGTTTTACATTTCGCTATTGAGGAATATGACCATTCTCCGTGGTTGGAGATAATTTTTTTTAAAATTTCACGCTGTGATTTGTATTTGATACAGTTCAATATAAAATGCTCACTGTTTCTGGTACTTGACAATCTGCACACAAAGCGAAAATCTGTTTGTTTAAAAAGGAAAATAAATATCATTTAATGGTAATTTTTAGCTCGCAACTTATTACTAAAAACTTCTGTATTTCTATTTTTGCTGCCTCGTCTATCCTTAATTTTTCAAGATGAGAAATATAACAGCAAATTTATGTTTTTGCTTTTTTTTCCATATATTTCTTCGTTTTTACTTTTGTGTTGTTTTTGAAATATGTATGTAGGTCGTCCCAAGTAATCCAAGGAATATTCCACGGTTCTGAGAGAGTGTTTTTAGCTAATTTTATCGTAACCCTTCATTAATTTCTATTCCTTTGAGAGCTGGTACCCAAAATGAATGTAATTGATTGAGCTATTTGGAGGCACTCATGTAAAGTTGAATTTAAATTTAATATTATCGTATTGATTTCTATTAATATTTTGGATACTTTTTAGAACTGATAAGCTGTCCGTTAGATGACATAGTTTTCTGTTTCAGTAACCCAATTTTTTAACGTGTCCATATGGCTATAACTTCAGCTGTGAAAATTGAAACCATTTTTCAGTATAAAAATTTTGTCGAACTTTTTCTTGGGGATCAAAATTCCATGACGTTTGATTAGAATTTGAACCATCTGTTGCTACATTATGATATTGTTATTAAAGTTTGATTGAATGTAAATCATTAAACATATTTTGTATTGTGACATCTGGAAAATCCTTTTTGTTTTGAAATGGTAGTTCATGAGTATAGATTTTATTTTGTGATTTTCACACACATAGATTGAGGAGGGATCCACTGAAGAATATCCATTTGATATACAAAAGTTTTGGTGTGGAGCAGGTTGGATTGTCTTTGAAAAATACTTATCTCTTTTTCCTATGTTTATAAAAAATATTATTTATATCCCGAAATAATCCCTGCGTTCGGGGACCAGTCTTTTAATGCTATTTGTTTAGTTATAAATTTTTTGGCAAAGGAAATCATGCCGATAACAATACTCATTCATAGATTCTGCCTTAATAAATCTAATGGGTGCCTCGGGAGACCTAGGGGCTAGTCAGGCAGCATTATAAATTGGTTCTAATTTTGTCTGTTGGTATTGCTAGAAAAGGAAAAAGTTGACTCATAGTCAAAGATAGAACGGATTGTGGCATTGATAATATTTTTAATAGGAGCGATCAGATCTTGTTCCTATTTTCGGAGAAGATAAGGCTTTAATGGCATTTTTAAATATTTGAATCCTTTCTTGACGTAGGTGGTAATGTATACATGATTTTTCCAGGTGATATTGGGGTCGAAGATTATACCCAGGATTTAAGATTCTTCACCTCTCGGGAATAGGTTTGTCGCATATTTTAAGTAATGGAGGTATTGGGAAAAGTTTCTTTTCTGGAAAAGTTGATTAAGCTGCTTTTTTCTGGAGAGGAGGACAATTTACACCAGACTGAAATATTATTTAAAGATTCTTGCATTTTGCCTATTGTTTTATCCCAATTTGTACCGCTATTGTATAAAAATATGTCATCCGCGTAAACCAAATATTGCTGCCGTGTTGAATTTCAAATATATCTGCCATATAAATCATAAATAGAAAAGGAGTTAAGCTTGAGCCTTGGGGTACACCATAATTATTTTTAATGATTTTTGAAAAATTGTTCCTCATTTACTTGTATTGTTCTCTGGATGTAAGAAGTTTTGTATCCATCGAAGTAATTCCACAGAGTATCCAACTTTTAATTTAGAAACAAGGCCACTTGGCCACACTGAGTCAATAATGCTGCTTTAATATCCAATGCTATCAAAATAAAATATCTCTTGCGCGTTCTCTAGCCAGTATAATATCATGTTGTAATTGAAGTAATGTATAATGCTGCTTCTATGAGGGTAAAACCATGATGATTAACATGAAAATTTTATTTTGGAAACTGAAATCTAACATTCTATGCAGAATCATTCTTCTAATAATTTGGCAATTACTGAAGTAAGAGATATAGACGGTATGACGAAACTTCCTTTTGGGATTTTTTTGTGAGGTTTTATGAAAGGTAGAATAATTGCGTGAGTCCAATCTTTTTGGAATTTGACTTGAAGACCAACTGTCATTAAAGGTTTTCAGGAGAAGATTTTTATTGCTTTGATGGGGAGATGGTTAATTGTTTGAGAGAAATCTTATCATGCCCTGACTGCTGTTCTTTGATGAGATATTGCTTCTAATTTTTTAAAAGAGAAGGGTTTATTAATATCTTGACTATTGTCCGAATATATAGATATTTGTAATACCATCGTTGTTTTGTTTTGCGTAATATTGTAAAAAAACAGTCTGTTTGGGATTGTTCGTTTGTTAGTATGGTTCCGTTATTCTCAATAATATTAAAATGAAGAATAGTTAGATTTGTTCTTATCTTTTGATTATTCGGATTATTTTAAAAAAGAACTTTAGGAAGAGATTTTTCACATGTCTTTTTGTGCCAAAAGTTTTCTTTTACAGGCTTTGATTGTTCATTTAAGTTTTGCAAGCATTTCTTATATTTTATCCAGTATTCTTCTTTAAAGTTTTTTCTTGCTTTATTAAGGAGTTTTCTTTTTTTTTTTTTTGCTCTTAAATGTCCACATGCTGCTGTCCACCATGAAGCTCTTGAACTGATCTGTTTTATTTTTTTATTATTCTTGAGATAAGATTTGAGCTTTTTTAATTTCTTCTATAATATTTATATTTATGTTTTCATTTAAATTTAACTTATGTTGAATAATATTGATAAATTTATTCCAATTTGTTTTTTGTTTAAAATTATTTGTTGCTGAGCTGATTGTTCTTTTGTAATTAATAATTATAGGGAAGTGGTTGTGGTGTGCCTCGGCATCCACCTAATTCCTCTTAACTGGAACCAACCGGCGAGTAGTAGAAGTGAACTGATTTGAATGGACACTTGCTCTGAGAACTCTCTCTGGCTCGCACGAGGAAGGACGTACTTTCCCTTTATTCAATTTCCATGTTTCAACCTAAGTAATTAGTAATTCTTATAATATTTTATATTGCTGTAAATTAAAAATATGTTTAAGCTTTTTTATCATTCATTTTTACTATTTATATGGCGTGTAATAAACCTTTAATATATTTTCACTTCACGCCATAATTGGGGACCTGAACACGCATGAACGCAACCCGTTAACATCCAGTTCATTTTAAAGATAATAACGTTAACTTTTTAATTTTCTAATTTTAATCTCATCCTCGCGGATTCTTCCCACCATCAATTTATAATCATTTCATGCCTGAGCTGTCGCTGGAATAGCAGTAAGTTTCTATACTTTTCTTTTTCATTTATGTATGCTGTATGTTTTTTTCAAAAATTTCTGTTGCACTCATGTTTAACATACGCTGAATAAATTTTTTTTCAAAAACTGTTTGCCCATTTCGCGAAGAAATAATTTTTTGTGTATCGCATGCATGTAAGATTTTTAATCCTGTATTCATATTTTATGCAAATATAATTTCATTTTCCTAACGTTTGTTTTCAACGTAAAATATACTTATGTAAAAAGATTGTTATTTACCTTCCAACATGCCTAATGAATGTGATAGTAACCAGATATCCCATGTGGCAGTCAAACCACCACATTTTTGGAAACATAACCCTGCGCTATAGTTTGTGCGATTAGAGATGCAGTTCGATTTAGGCAAAAAATTTTAAATGATACCACTAAATTTATATGTTCTGTCTGCTTTGAGTCAGACATTTTAAATTTGTTAGGACTTGGTTCTAAAACCACCTGAAAAGGAAAGTGAAGCTTTAAAAGGTTTAATCGCAGCACATTCAGAAAGTGGGGATTTAAAATTCGGAACCCCTCCAGGGCTTAGAATTAGGGACCAACGGCCATAAAGGTCTAACGCCGCGTTCCCGCAGGCGATAATGTTGGCGAGCCACTTTTAAAATCGCTGTGGCTGGGACGTTTGCCTAACGGACCAAAACAATTTTTGCTCTCTCAACTAAAACTTAGATCAGCTAGCTACGGCGATAAAATCAAGACCTGACTTTTTTCCCCAAAGGGAAATTTAAATTTAGTTGCAGCAACATTGACAAAATGCAATAATTAGAACCAAGTTGTCAACTTACGCAGCAAGTAAGCGAACTAACTAGTTTCGTAAAGCTTTCCCCGTAGTCCACCCCGCAACTCAAACCATTTCCGCAATCGCAGTAATTGCGCAATCTTTTTTTAAAAAAGTACCAAAAAACCCAAAACAAATGGATATTTGTTTTTACCATAAAAATTTTTTAAAAAAAAAGCAAAAAAGGGGCTACTACATGCTTTTTTTCGTTCCGAACACTAGAATGGCAATCGCCCTTCCCTGGCCTCATTTTGGGACCGCCTCATTAACCGCTTTTTATTGGTCGATTTTTCCCTTAAAAAAAAATTTTTTTGGATCGATACAGGAGGATATTTTGATTAAAATCTTTCGCGCCTTTCCCAAAGTTCAACAGGACTTAACTTTTGTACGCTGCGAACGGCACAAAAAAAACAGATTTTAGGGGCAAAAAACAAATTTTTATTCGATTTGGGGTTTGTTTTGGGCCCCCGATTTTTTTCCGATCATATTTTGGTTTTTCAGCGTGAATTAGAGATGTGGGTTCTCGAAATGAATCGACATTTTAAAATTTTTAATATGACTTTTATTAAGAGTTTAACTTAAATTTCTAATATATTGAACAAATTTTATTTTAAATGAGAAAAAACCAAAAACACGTAGCCGTAGCTAAAACGAATCGCGAACTTGGATAAAACTTATCTAAAAAATTTTATATTATCCGCCTACTTTCAATTCTAAAAATTAAAATTAAAATTTCAAATAATCTTTTCCACCTTAAATTTCCCCTTTCGCAACGTTTCAATCATTTTCCCAGAGAGACAGATCGGCTTTGGTAATAGTATGCACCTTGTAGTAATAGCTGGGAAATCCGTGATTTTTTTGGTAGGCCGTCAAATTACACTTCTCTTTTTCCAAACAGAACTTTCTTAAATTGTCATCTCTCTCTTTTAAAAAATTGTGTTCTTTTAAAGACTATCTTATTTTTCATCTACACCGCATTTCACTTCTTTGGGTTTGGGGGGAAAAAAATTTTTCCATTAATCTTGGCCGTCAAAGAACCCAGAGGTTATGTTACAGAAAAAAACGCGTGAGCCCGTCCAATTTCCCAAAAAGCAAACGTGATTTATTGAGGATTTTACATTCCCCTTTAAAAAATTACGGCCTAAATTTTATTTCTGAATCTCCTCCCCTTTCTAAGTTTTATTTAAATTTTAAAATTGGGAAACCTTATTTTAACTATTAATTTTTTAAAAAATTTAACTTAAACTTTTTAAATTTTTTTATTCATCTTAAAAAAATTTAAAATTTTAATATTCCCCCCAATTTGAACTCTTGACAGCCACAATAAATTTTACTAAATTAACTAGACCAACATTAACAGTTTTCATTTTAATCTTACTTCACACTTTTACATTTTTGGGGTATGCCTCATCTGAGCGGAGGACAGGGAAAACCACCCTTTGACATGATAAAAAACGAGGTCCGCATACCCTTAACTAACTTAACCTAAAAATTTACTACTTAATGTTACTTAAATCCTATACACCTGATTTCCCCTTTTTGGTTTCCACCATTTGAGATTACAAAGAGACTTTGAATTGGTTTTCAATTGAATTGGGCGTCACCCTGAAATAAAGACCTTTAAGTTACTTGGAAAAAATCTATATTTACATAATAAGTATGTTTCAAATTTTTGCTTTTATAATACTTTTAAATTTACAACAAATTTTATGTATAATTGCATCTGGTTCCCCAAACTCCCCTGAGTCGCGCAGCGCCGTTAATGTTATTGTTAGAAACCCCGCTACGCCGCTTTTCCCCCGAACCAGATGTACATTAATAGGGCAAAAAAAATATATAAAACAATAAAATTATACAATTACAAACATTTTTCAATAAATCATTAAAACAAAAAAAAGGAATTGTCGCATCTCAACGAAGTCATACATCGAAGTAAACAAAAAGCATGATTACAATTGTTTTCTCCACAAGAGAAAAAAATTTTGTCAAAAACAAAAAAAAAAAATACACTCATTTAATGTCAACTTTTTCGATTATAATTTTTTAAAAACCGCCCGAGACTTTCCTTCTTTAAATTTTTTGACCACTTGTTGAAAAACAAAAAAAAACAATCAACCCTTTTTAGGGTTGCTTACTAGGACCTTAGGACGAAGGCGTTACTTTTCATCCCTTCATTCCTCGGGGGCCTTGATCCTTTTTGGCCCCGGGTGTAGGGGCTGTAGTTTTTTTTCGGCTTTTCCCCTAACTTGATTTTCTTACCCATTGGCCCGGGAACTCCCGGTCCGTTTTTCGTGGTCGTGGTCATACATCTCTATCAACCACTTTCCGGTTCTTCTTCCTACTTATATAAATATTATCTGATACAAATTTTTATTTATTTTATTGGGTACAGTTGTAATATGGTCGATTTTTTCAAATTAGAGGGGGGGGGGGCCCCGAAATGAATAGACATTTTAGAATTTTAATATGACTTTATTAAGAGTTTAATTTAAATTTCTAATATATTGAACAAACTTATATTAATGAGAATAAACCAAAACATTGGTAGCAAAAACAGGGCGAAATTGGATCACTTATAAAAAAAATTATATTACCCGGGCCTACTTTAACCTAATAATATTACGAATACTGCTTCAAATAATTTTGTCCACCAATTTTCCGCAAGGGTTCAATCACTTCAGATAGGCTTTTGGGGCCCCTGGTACAATAGTATGCACCTTGTAGTAATGGCTAGATATCCGTGATTCCATGGAGTCCAAATTCCTTTCTCCTTTTTCCAAAAATTTTTCAAATTTTCCCCCCAATTTTCTAAAATTGGCCCTTTTTTAAAAGGCTATCTTATTTGATCTATAATTTTTTTCCCCTTTTTGGATTGGGTTAAAAAGATTTCTTTAACTGGCCGCGAACCGGTGTTTGTTACAGGGGCGGGGACCGCCAACTCCCAAGAAGCAAAAGGGATTTATAAGGGGCTAAATGGCCCTTAAGAAATTATTTTTCCAAAAATTTTATTTCTAATCTCCCCTTTCCTTTCTAAGTTTTATTTAAATTTTAACCTTTGTGACGCCCCGCTTTCTTATAAATAACCCAGTTCTTTGACGGCCACGATTAATGGAAAACTTTTCCAACCCAATACCAAGGGGAGCAGGGCGAAAAGCAAATAAATTTTTAAAAAAGGAAGAGGGTTTAGTGAGATGGGACGGCAATCTTAGAGATAACTTAGTGCAGAACAGTTGGGAACAAGTGTTAGACGCCTACAACCAAGGAAGAAGGATACGCTCATCTTCATTAAAAAAAATTATAAGAAAGATTATAGGCCTGAGTATTTTATCTACAAGTAGCAGAATAGGAGAGTCTTCAAAGGTGGAGGGTTACTCAATAAAAGGTAATATTTTGTATAGGAAGTTAAATTTGGGAGATAATTAAATATAATTAAGATAAGTGATCAGTTGTGGGTCTGGGCTTGAATATTCAGTTTTTAAAATTTTGGCTTATTCTCATTAAAGAAAGTTGTTATTTAGAATTAAGTAATTTGGGGTTTTTTTCAAAAAAAGGGGTTAAGAATCACAAAATGTCTCATCTTTTAGATAATCCCCACTTAGCTTACGCGATCCCATAGGGCATAGCTATCGCGGATGGCTTGTCACACCTTTTTAATCCTCATTTTTAAATCTTAATTTTCCAATATTTAACTTAAACTTTTTAAATTTTTATTATTCATTTTAAAAAAATTTAAAATTTTTATTCCTCCTTAATTTGAACTCTTTAAAGCCACAATAAATTTACCAAAAGACCAACATTAACAGTTTTGCATTTTAACATGGTAGATTCTCCTTTTTCATATTTGGGATGCCCACTGAGGGGGACCGGGAAAAACCATTTTGACTTGGGTAAAAAAAAACGAGGTCCACATACGCCTTAACTAACTTTAAACTACAATTTTTAAAAATATTTCTTAAACTACTATACAATTTTATCTTTCCCTTGTTTATCTATCGATTTTTGAAAAAAGAGACTTGAGGAGTTTTTTTTAAATTATTCAGGGTCTGTCAACCTGAAATAAAAACTCTTTAAGTTACTTGGCAAAATCTATATTTACATAATAACAGTATGTTTCACAATTTTTATGCATTATATATCACTTTTAAATTACAACAAACTTTCATGTATACCCTGCATCTGGTTCCGTCAAATTCCCCATGAATCGCGCAGCGCCGTTAATGTTATTGTTAGTAACCTTGTGACGTCTCTCGCGTCCTTCTTCTAACATAACTCCAAGTTCTTGAGGCCCATTAATGACAAAACTTTTTTCCCAAACCCAAAACCAAGAAGAGAAACAATCGAATATGCAAATGAGATATACTTTGGATAGAAAGTTTGTGAGATAGAACGGGTTTAGGTAACTTAGTACGGGAAATTTTTTGGAATAAAGGTTAATCCTACAGTTTTAAGAAAGGGTACGTTATTGTCTTATATTATAATAAAGATTGAAAACGAGTCTTTCATCTAAAAAATTTCGTAATAGGTATTTTTCAACCTAGGGAAAGGGAAAATGACTCTATAAAAGGTAATATTTTTTTATAAGAAGTTAGATTAGACACTTAAATTAATATAATTAAATAAATGTTCTAGTTGCGCGATTGACTTGAATATAAAGTTTAATTGTTGGCTCATTTTCACTTTAAAAAAGTTGTTAATTAAATTAAAATTTGTTTTCTAAAAAAGGGTTAAGAATTACATAATGTCTCATCATTTAGATAATCCCACACCTCTAGCTTACGAGACACCCCAGACATAGTCATCAAAGGATGGCATGTCTCAAGGGGCCCGAACTCTTTTTT